>OX453243.1:0-309235 GCA_949709985.1 Luffia ferchaultella
CCTAACCTAACCTAACCTAACCTAACCTAACCTAACCTAACCTAACCTAACCTAACCTAACCTAACCTAACCTAACCTAACCTAACCTAACCTAACCTAACCTAACCTAACCTAACCTAACCTAACCTAACCTAACCTAACCTAACCTAACCTAACCTAACCTAACCTAACCTAACCTAACCTAACCTAACCTAACCTAACCTAACCTAACCTAACCTAACCTAACCTAACCTAACCTAACCTAACCTAACCTAACCTAACCTAACCTAACCTAACCTAACCTAACCTAACCTAACCTAACCTAACCTAACCTAACCTAACCTAACCTAACCTAACCTAACCTAACCTAACCTAACCTAACCTAACCTAACCTAACCTAACCTAACCTAACCTAACCTAACCTAACCTAACCTAACCTAACCTAACCTAACCTAACCTAACCTAACCTAACCTAACCTAACCTAACCTAACCTAACCTAACCTAACCTAACCTAACCTAACCTAACCTAACCTAACCTAACCTAACCTAACCTAACCTAACCTAACCTAACCTAACCTAACCTAACCTAACCTAACCTAACCTAACCTAACCTAACCTAACCTAACCTAACCTAACCTAACCTAACCTAACCTAACCTAACCTAACCTAACCTAACCTAACCTAACCTAACCTAACCTAACCTAACCTAACCTAACCTAACCTAACCTAACCTAACCTAACCTAACCTAACCTAACCTAACCTAACCTAACCTAACCTAACCTAACCTAACCTAACCTAACCTAACCTAACCTAACCTAACCTAACCTAACCTAACCTAACCTAACCTAACCTAACCTAACCTAACCTAACCTAACCTAACCTAACCTAACCTAACCTAACCTAACCTAACCTAACCTAACCTAACCTAACCTAACCTAACCTAACCTAACCTAACCTAACCTAACCTAACCTAACCTAACCTAACCTAACCTAACCTAACCTAACCTAACCTAACCTAACCTAACCTAACCTAACCTAACCTAACCTAACCTAACCTAACCTAACCTAACCTAACCTAACCTAACCTAACCTAACCTAACCTAACCTAACCTAACCTAACCTAACCTAACCTAACCTAACCTAACCTAACCTAACCTAACCTAACCTAACCTAACCTAACCTAACCTAACCTAACCTAACCTAACCTAACCTAACCTAACCTAACCTAACCTAACCTAACCTAACCTAACCTAACCTAACCTAACCTAACCTAACCTAACCTAACCTAACCTAACCTAACCTAACCTAACCTAACCTAACCTAACCTAACCTAACCTAACCTAACCTAACCTAACCTAACCTAACCTAACCTAACCTAACCTAACCTAACCTAACCTAACCTAACCTAACCTAACCTAACCTAACCTAACCTAACCTAACCTAACCTAACCTAACCTAACCTAACCTAACCTAACCTAACCTAACCTAACCTAACCTAACCTAACCTAACCTAACCTAACCTAACCTAACCTAACCTAACCTAACCTAACCTAACCTAACCTAACCTAACCTAACCTAACCTAACCTAACCTAACCTAACCTAACCTAACCTAACCTAACCTAACCTAACCTAACCTAACCTAACCTAACCTAACCTAACCTAACCTAACCTAACCTAACCTAACCTAACCTAACCTAACCTAACCTAACCTAACCTAACCTAACCTAACCTAACCTAACCTAACCTAACCTAACCTAACCTAACCTAACCTAACCTAACCTAACCTAACCTAACCTAACCTAACCTAACCTAACCTAACCTAACCTAACCTAACCTAACCTAACCTAACCTAACCTAACCTAACCTAACCTAACCTAACCTAACCTAACCTAACCTAACCTAACCTAACCTAACCTAACCTAACCTAACCTAACCTAACCTAACCTAACCTAACCTAACCTAACCTAACCTAACCTAACCTAACCTAACCTAACCTAACCTAACCTAACCTAACCTAACCTAACCTAACCTAACCTAACCTAACCTAACCTAACCTAACCTAACCTAACCTAACCTAACCTAACCTAACCTAACCTAACCTAACCTAACCTAACCTAACCTAACCTAACCTAACCTAACCTAACCTAACCTAACCTAACCTAACCTAACCTAACCTAACCTAACCTAACCTAACCTAACCTAACCTAACCTAACCTAACCTAACCTAACCTAACCTAACCTAACCTAACCTAACCTAACCTAACCTAACCTAACCTAACCTAACCTAACCTAACCTAACCTAACCTAACCTAACCTAACCTAACCTAACCTAACCTAACCTAACCTAACCTAACCTAACCTAACCTAACCTAACCTAACCTAACCTAACCTAACCTAACCTAACCTAACCTAACCTAACCTAACCTAACCTAACCTAACCTAACCTAACCTAACCTAACCTAACCTAACCTAACCTAACCTAACCTAACCTAACCTAACCTAACCTAACCTAACCTAACCTAACCTAACCTAACCTAACCTAACCTAACCTAACCTAACCTATACCTAACCTAACCTAACCTAACCTAACCTAACCTAACCTAACCTAACCTAACCTAACCTAACCTAACCTAACCTAACCTAACCTAACCTAACCTAACCTAACCTAACCTAACCTAACCTAACCTAACCTAACCTAACCTAACCTAACCTAACCTAACCTAACCTAACCTAACCTAACCTAACCTAACCTAACCTAACCTAACCTAACCTAACCTAACCTAACCTAACCTAACCTAACCTAACCTAACCTAACCTAACCTAACCTAACCTAACCTAACCTAACCTAACCTAACCTAACCTAACCTAACCTAACCTAACCTAACCTAACCTAACCTAACCTAACCTAACCTAACCTAACCTAACCTAACCTAACCTAACCTAACCTAACCTAACCTAACCTAACCTAACCTAACCTAACCTAACCTAACCTAACCTAACCTAACCTAACCTAACCTAACCTAACCTAACCTAACCTAACCTAACCTAACCTAACCTAACCTAACCTAACCTAACCTAACCTAACCTAACCTAACCTAACCTAACCTAACCTAACCTAACCTAACCTAACCTAACCTAACCTAACCTAACCTAACCTAACCTAACCTAACCTAACCTAACCTAACCTAACCTAACCTAACCTAACCTAACCTAACCTAACCTAACCTAACCTAACCTAACCTAACCTAACCTAACCTAACCTAACCTAACCTAACCTAACCTAACCTAACCTAACCTAACCTAACCTAACCTAACCTAACCTAACCTAACCTAACCTAACCTAACCTAACCTAACCTAACCTAACCTAACCTAACCTAACCTAACCTAACCTAACCTAACCTAACCTAACCTAACCTAACCTAACCTAACCTAACCTAACCTAACCTAACCTAACCTAACCTAACCTAACCTAACCTAACCTAACCTAACCTAACCTAACCTAACCTAACCTAACCTAACCTAACCTAACCTAACCTAACCTAACCTAACCTAACCTAACCTAACCTAACCTAACCTAACCTAACCTAACCTAACCTAACCTAACCTAACCTAACCTAACCTAACCTAACCTAACCTAACCTAACCTAACCTAACCTAACCTAACCTAACCTAACCTAACCTAACCTAACCTAACCTAACCTAACCTAACCTAACCTAACCTAACCTAACCTAACCTAACCTAACCTAACCTAACCTAACCTAACTACCTAACCCTAACCTAACCTAACCTAACCTAACTAACCTAACCTAACCTAACCTAACCTAACCTAACCTAACCTACTAACCTAACTAACCTAACCTAACCTAACCTAACCTAACCTAACCTAACCTAACCTAACCTAACCTAACCTAACCTAACCTAACCTAACCTAACCTAACCTAACCTAACCTAACCTAACCTAACCTAACCTAACCTAACCTAACCTAACCTAACCTAACCTAACCTAACCTAACCTAACCTAACCTAACCTAACCTAACCTAACCTAACCTAACCTAACCTAACCTAACCTAACCTAACCTAACCTAACCTAACCTAACCTAACCTAACCTAACCTAACCTAACCTAACCTAACCTAACCTAACCTAACCTAACCTAACCTAACCTAACCTAACCTAACCTAACCTAACCTAACCTAACCTAACCTAACCTAACCTAACCTAACCTAACCTAACCTAACCTAACCTAACCTAACCTAACCTAACCTAACCTAACCTAACCTAACCTAACCTAACCTAACCTAACCTAACCTAACCTAACCTAACCTAACCTAACCTAACCTAACCTAACCTAACCTAACCTAACCTAACCTAACCTAACCTAACCTAACCTAACCTAACCTAACCTAACCTAACCTAACCTAACCTAACCTAACCTAACCTAACCTAACCTAACCTAACCTAACCTAACCTAACCTAACCTAACCTAACCTAACCTAACCTAACCTAACCTAACCTAACCTAACCTAACCTAACCTAACCTAACCTAACCTAACCTAACCTAACCTAACCTAACCTAACCTAACCTAACCTAACCTAACCTAACCTAACCTAACCTAACCTAACCTAACCTAACCTAACCTAACCTAACCTAACCTAACCTAACCTAACCTAACCTAACCTAACCTAACCTAACCTAACCTAACCTAACCTAACCTAACCTAACCTAACCTAACCTAACCTAACCTAACCTAACCTAACCTAACCTAACCTAACCTAACCTAACCTAACCTAACCTAACCTAACCTAACCTAACCTAACCTAACCTAACCTAACCTAACCTAACCTAACCTAACCTAACCTAACCTAACCTAACCTAACCTAACCTAACCTAACCTAACCTAACCTAACCTAACCTAACCTAACCTAACCTAACCTAACCTAACCTAACCTAACCTAACCTAACCTAACCTAACCTAACCTAACCTAACCTAACCTAACCTAACCTAACCTAACCTAACCTAACCTAACCTAACCTAACCTAACCTAACCTAACCTAACCTAACCTAACCTAACCTAACCTAACCTAACCTAACCTAACCTAACCTAACCTAACCTAACCTAACCTAACCTAACCTAACCTAACCTAACCTAACCTAACCTAACCTAACCTAACCTAACCTAACCTAACCTAACCTAACCTAACCTAACCTAACCTAACCTAACCTAACCTAACCTAACCTAACCTAACCTAACCTAACCTAACCTAACCTAACCTAACCTAACCTAACCTAACCTAACCTAACCTAACCTAACCTAACCTAACCTAACCTAACCTAACCTAACCTAACCTAACCTAACCTAACCTAACCTAACCTAACCTAACCTAACCTAACCTAACCTAACCTAACCTAACCTAACCTAACCTAACCTAACCTAACCTAACCTAACCTAACCTAACCTAACCTAACCTAACCTAACCTAACCTAACCTAACCTAACCTAACCTAACCTAACCTAACCTAACCTAACCTAACCTAACCTAACCTAACCTAACCTAACCTAACCTAACCTAACCTAACCTAACCTAACCTAACCTAACCTAACCTAACCTAACCTAACCTAACCTAACCTAACCTAACCTAACCTAACCTAACCTAACCTAACCTAACCTAACCTAACCTAACCTAACCTAACCTAACCTAACCTAACCTAACCTAACCTAACCTAACCTAACCTAACCTAACCTAACCTAACCTAACCTAACCTAACCTAACCTAACCTAACCTAACCTAACCTAACCTAACCTAACCTAACCTAACCTAACCTAACCTAACCTAACCTAACCTAACCTAACCTAACCTAACCTAACCTAACCTAACCTAACCTAACCTAACCTAACCTAACCTAACCTAACCTAACCTAACCTAACCTAACCTAACCTAACCTAACCTAACCTAACCTAACCTAACCTAACCTAACCTAACCTAACCTAACCTAACCTAACCTAACCTAACCTAACCTAACCTAACCTAACCTAACCTAACCTAACCTAACCTAACCTAACCTAACCTAACCTAACCTAACCTAACCTAACCTAACCTAACCTAACCTAACCTAACCTAACCTAACCTAACCTAACCTAACCTAACCTAACCTAACCTAACCTAACCTAACCTAACCTAACCTAACCTAACCTAACCTAACCTAACCTAACCTAACCTAACCTAACCTAACCTAACCTAACCTAACCTAACCTAACCTAACCTAACCTAACCTAACCTAACCTAACCTAACCTAACCTAACCTAACCTAACCTAACCTAACCTAACCTAACCTAACCTAACCTAACCTAACCTAACCTAACCTAACCTAACCTAACCTAACCTAACCTAACCTAACCTAACCTAACCTAACCTAACCTAACCTAACCTAACCTAACCTAACCTAACCTAACCTAACCTAACCTAACCTAACCTAACCTAACCTAACCTAACCTAACCTAACCTAACCTAACCTAACCTAACCTAACCTAACCTAACCTAACCTAACCTAACCTAACCTAACCTAACCTAACCTAACCTAACCTAACCTAACCTAACCTAACCTAACCTAACCTAACCTAACCTAACCTAACCTAACCTAACCTAACCTAACCTAACCTAACCTAACCTAACCTAACCTAACCTAACCTAACCTAACCTAACCTAACCTAACCTAACCTAACCTAACCTAACCTAACCTAACCTAACCTAACCTAACCTAACCTAACCTAACCTAACCTAACCTAACCTAACCTAACCTAACCTAACCTAACCTAACCTAACCTAACCTAACCTAACCTAACCTAACCTAACCTAACCTAACCTAACCTAACCTAACCTAACCTAACCTAACCTAACCTAACCTAACCTAACCTAACCTAACCTAACCTAACCTAACCTAACCTAACCTAACCTAACCTAACCTAACCTAACCTAACCTAACCTAACCTAACCTAACCTAACCTAACCTAACCTAACCTAACCTAACCTAACCTAACCTAACCTAACCTAACCTAACCTAACCTAACCTAACCTAACCTAACCTAACCTAACCTAACCTAACCTAACCTAACCTAACCTAACCTAACCTAACCTAACCTAACCTAACCTAACCTAACCTAACCTAACCTAACCTAACCTAACCTAACCTAACCTAACCTAACCTAACCTAACCTAACCTAACCTAACCTAACCTAACCTAACCTAACCTAACCTAACCTAACCTAACCTAACCTAACCTAACCTTTTTTTTTTTTTTTTTTTTTTTTTTTTTTTTTTTTTTTTTTTTTTTCGTGGGGAAATCCGTCATGGATACCCGCCGTCCTGGGGAGGGACGATGGGTTATGCCGGACTCTTACCGGCCAAAACCCCACGGTGGCAATCTCTGGCGCTTATAGAAGGAATCCGGGTGTCGCCTAAGCATTTCTTCCGGAGACCCTCTACCTAACCTAACCTAACCTAACCTAACCTAACCTAACCTAACCTAACCTAACCTAACCTAACCTAACCTAACCTAACCTAACCTTTTTTTTTTTTTTTTTTTTTTGTTTTCGAGGGGGAAATCTTTTAAAGATACCTGACTTCCTGGGGAAAGAAGTCGGGTTATGTTGGATTTCCACCAACTAAAACCCCCCCGGTGGCCTTCTTCGTGCGATAAGAAGGGAGCTCCGGGAACTCGCTGAACACTCCGGAACTCCCTCGCACTGTGCCCAATGGCACCCATCTCATGCAGACTCTGTCTGCAACCTCCTTACGGCAAGGTGCGACCACCACACACTGCCGCCTTCCCGGAGCCGTTTGAATGGACGGATCGAGTCCCCGCTCTTACCGCCCACGACTCCTGGGTCCTCTTTTAGTCGGCTTCTACGACAGGCAGAGGATACCGTAGTCCAATTCTTCGCCCGGAACTACAGGGCTTGAGGGCCTGGCTGACGGCGCCTGTTGCCGTCGCGTCTTCGGCTGCGTCTCCGAGCGGGGTCGGCTCTCTCACGCTCTCGCTCTGTTTCCTCCTTCTGGGTTATTACAACTTCACAGAAGGAGGTAACGGCCTTCCACTTCTCCTCGTCGTCCAACATGGCTGCTACCACGCTAGGCAGTGCGAGGTTTTCTCCTATATGGGCCACCAGTTCACTGCGCTCAGACCGCCACGCTGGACACACTTCGAGAGTGTGCTGCGCGTCATCACAGTCAGCGGCGCAGTGGTGACAGCGCGCCGATTCCTCGCGTCCGATCCTATTCAGGTACTCACTGAAACAACCGTGCCCAGTGAGCACCTGTGTCAGCCGGAACGTGACGCTTCCGTATTCCCTGTGGCACCATTTCTCGAAATTTGGCAAAATGGCACCTACCGCCCGTTGGTCTGCACTCCTTGGCTCTAGGAGCCGCTGTCGCCACTTGCGTAGTGCTTCCAGGTGCTCATTCTCTCGGAGCCTTACGACCGCCCTGGGCAGCAGGGCGTCTTCCCCTTGGCGGACGTCGCGGATTCGGTGATACACCCTCGCGTCCATATCCGCCAATATGTCCAAGGGTGGAAACCGGGCCAGGACCGTTGCCGCATCGAATGAAATTGTGCGGTAACCGCGTGCGACTCTAATGGCTATCCGCCGCTGCACACCCTTGAGTTTGCCTCTGCAGCGTGGATCGTTAGATAGCCGTTCAGCCCATAGCGGTGCCCCGTACAGGGCTATTGACCGCACGACTCCCGCGTAGAGTCGGCGTACGCTCTCCCTTGGGCCCCCTAGATTTGGCAGGATACGGTGCAGAGCACCCGCTACCTTATCGATCCGAGGGACCAGGCGGTCGAAATGCTCGACGAACTCCCATCGCCCGTCTAATACGACGCCCAGGTACTTCATGAACCTGCTAGTTTTCACCACCGCGCCACTCACCGAAACGTCAGAGATCGGTGGTTCCTCCCCCCTTGGGAGGTCATGGAACCACAGAGCCTCGGTTTTGTGGGGTGCTACCTCGAGTCCCAGTTCTCGTATTTTGCGCACGACGCAAGCGACTCCCGTTTCGGCAAGCCGAGTGGTCCGCTCAAAATTTTCCCCTTCTGCTAAGACCAGGGTATCGTCCGCGTAGCAGACGACGTGGACGTCGTTGGGGAGCGCGATGCGCAGGACTACGTCGTAGGCCAAGTTCCACAACAGCGGACCCAGTACCGATCCCTGAGGCACCCCACAGTATACCTCTCGCTGATGTACCTCTGCGTCCCGACCTAGGTACTCAAAGCTCCTGCCGCACAGGTAAGCTCCGACTATGGTCTGAAGGTACGGGGGCATCTGGTGATACACCAACGCCGCCCTTAACCTAACCTAACCTAACCTAACCTAACCTAACCTAACCTAACCTAACCTAACCTAACCTAACCTAACCTAACCTAACCTAACCTAACCTAACCTAACCTAACCTAACCTAACCTAACCTAACCTAACCTAACCTAACCTAACCTAACCTAACCTAACCTAACCTAACCTAACCTAACCTAACCTAACCTAACCTAACCTAACCTAACCTAACCTAACCTAACCTAACCTAACCTAAGCGCGGGGAACATCCTCAATGCGAGAGACTCCGCGCAACTCCTGGCTGAGACGTTCTTTCCGGATGATCGTGTGGATACGGACAACGCTTATCACAGCGAGGTCAGAAAGCGGACGGAGGGGGGAGATGCTTCCTCCTGGGCATGCGGGTTATTGTCGGGCGCGGATCCGTCATTCACCGAGGCTGAAGTGCAACAAGCTTTGGTTGATTTTAATCCCAAAAAGGCCCCGGGGATTGACGGATTCACCGCCGACATAAGCCGAGCTGCTGTTTACCGAAATCTGGGATTGTTTAGGGCCATAGCTAATAGATGCTTGGCCCTAGGATGCTTTCCCAGGGTTTGGAAAATAGCGGTGATAAAGGTCATACCGAAGTCCGGGAGGGAGGATTACTCCCAGCCGAGATCCCGACGTCCTATAGAACTACTCTCGGTCCTGGGCAAAACATTGGAAAGGTTGCTGGTCAAACGCCTTCAGTGGCATTTGCTGCCGAAACTGCAGGCGACTCAGTATGGCTTCATGCCACAGCGCGGGACCGAGGACTCCCTCTATGACCTGATGGTTTACCTCAGACATCAACTTAAATCCAAGTTGATTGTCTTGATGGTGTCCTTGGACATAGAGGGAGCCTTCGATAACGCCTGGTGGCCAGCTCTGAAGGACCAGCTGATCGCCAAGGCCAGCCCCGTGAACCTCTACGGCATGGTGGTGGACTACCTGCGAGATCGTCGGGTGCTGGTTAGATACGCTGGAGAGGAGTTCAGTAAGGGGACTTCAGGGGGTTGTATACAGGGCTCTATTGCCGGTCCAACCTTCTGGAATCTGATACTGGACTCCCTACTTCGAGAACTCGGGGAACTCGGCGTGCATGTGCAGGCATTTGCGGATGATGTGGTCCTCATGTTCTCTGGACGGTCGGGTCCTGAGCTAGAGGTGCAGGCCAACCAGGCCTTAGCCACGGTGTGTGAGTGGGGCGTCAGAAATAAGTTGAAGTTTGCACCATCCAAAACCAAGGCGATGGTGCTTACCAAAAAACTGAAATTTGACGTCCCAGTCATACACATGAATGGCGAACAGATAGGCCTGGTCGATGACATTTGTCTTCTTGGTCTCACCATAGACAGGAAACTGACGTTCACTCCCCACGTGACCAAGGTGTGCGCAAAAGCTGCGGGCATCTACAAGCAGCTAGCTCGCGCTGCCAAGGTCACGTGGGGACTGAACCCGGAGGTCGTGAGGGCCATATACATTTCCGTGGTTGAGCCTATCGTTCTGTACGCTGCGTGCGCTTGGGCACCGGCGGCTGAGAAGCTCGGCATGCGTAAGATGCTAGATGCTCTGCAACGGAGCGTGGCGTTGAATGCATGTCGGGCTTACCGTACTGTCTCACTTCATTCGTCGCTGATCCTCGCTGGACTTCTGCCTCTTGACTTGCGTGTGAGTGAAGCGGTTGAACTCTATGAGGTGAGGCGGGGAAGGAGGCTAGACAGAATTGCAGCCGACCGGATGTTCGAGAGTCCCGTGCCCTTCGATGAGGCGCTACACCCTGCGCACCAGCCTAAAATCGGGTACGAGAGTGTCGAGTGCATGGAACCCGAAACGATAGACCAGTATGCCATCGTCGGGCCGCACATCTATACGGATGGAAGCCGTATAGACGACAAAGTAGGTGCGGCCATGACGGTGTGGCGGGACGGATCGGAGACCATGCATTTTCGGCTCGAGCCTTTCTGCACAGTTTTTCAGGCCGAGATGTACGCGCTGCACAAGGCTGTACGGTGGGTGGTTCGGAGTCGGGAGCCGCTGGTCAACGTTTTCAGCGACTCTAAGTCCTCGCTGGAACTGGTGACCAGTGCGCGGACTTTCCACCCGCTGGCCTTCGCTGTTCGGCGCGACATCTCGGACCTGTGTGCGGAGGGCAGGCGGGTGCGCCTATTCTGGGTGAGGGCGCACGTCGGGGTGGCCGGAAACGAGCGGGCAGACGAGCTCGCCAGGAACGCCGCTCTGACCAAACGGACGGCAGCGGATTACGACCGGTATCCGCTGTCGCACGCTAAACGTGTGATCAGAGCGGCGACCCTGGAAAAGTGGCAGCATAGGTACGCCGAGGGAAGCACGGCGTCGGTCACGAAGTGCTTCTTTCCCCGGGTGGAAGAAGCGTACAGGGTCCTGAGGGGAGTCAAGATGTCGCAACAGTTGGCACAGGCGCTGACGGGGCACGGCGGGTTCGCACAATATCTTCACAGATTTAAGCTGAAGGACTCGCCGTGCTGCGTCTGTGACCCCTCCCGTGAGCAGACGATTCTCCACCTTATATTGGACTGCCCTGTATTTTTAAGAGAAAGAACGGAATTAGAGATTAGAATTGGAGACAAGGTGGAGAGGGAAAGGCTTGGGGGATTTTAGGGGATAAAGGAAAAGGCAAGCATCTAATAGAATATATGATTGATTTGGTGAAAAGAATAAATGTAATTAATAAGATTTTAACAGATAAAGAGAACAGACAAGAAATATGTATATAACTTATTGTAAGACTGTAAAGATTACGAATTGTGTGGGATATATAATAATATTGAAATTGTAATTTGAAACTGTAATATAATAATTTTATAATTGTAATTAGTGTTAATAAGAATGTAAAAAGTAACAAAATTGTAAAGAAATTTGTAATAGATATAAGTTATATAAGATTATTGTTGTAAATGTAATGCATGTGGAAAAGAACTAATAAATGAAACCGTCAAACACTCATTACCCTATAGAATTAAGACGTAGGGCAAATTGAAGAAAATAAGCGGGATTGTATGAAAAGGGATTGATGCGTGCCAAAGGGCCCGGCCAGTGAAAAGCCGGGGGGTTATTTAATTTAAAAAAAAAAAAAAAAAACCTAACCTAACCAGTAACACTCTAAAAGTCACAAGTAAAGTATCTGCTCCGCAAAAAAAAATTCGTGAAAAATCGAATTTCGCAGATAGACGCGCGGGAGTTTGCACGGTCGTTCGGGAACGTCCAACTCATAAGTGTTATCGTTTGCGGCGATTCCAGTGTCCAGGAAAAGCCCCAGTGAACGTAGGGAGTGTTTTGGAAAAAACTGGTCAAAACCGGGGAATTGACTAAGGGAATCGAAATTTTGCAAGTGTCATCGGGAGCGCTGAAAAGCGATTTCATTCGACATCCTTGATTCATTAAAATCCGTTCACGGGCTGCGGAGATACAACGAGTTCTCTGCAAAAATCCGGGACGGAATCTTCTTCGGTGGATACCGGGAGAGTGCGGCGTGTGACCGGGATAAGCGTCGAACCAGATCAACACCTCACGGAGATAGGTCGGTAGAATTTCGAATCGTCCAGATCCGTCCACCAGGAGCGGAGAAAGGGCGTTCGGAAGAATCGACTCTCTACACAAAAGTGGGGTGACTTCGGAGACTTTTTCCGGGAAGACGGCGAGTTGTCCAGAGACTTTATTACCATTAGCGTGTTCGGACGTTTGTTGAATCATCTGGATCCGTCCACGGGTTACGACACAGTAGCGTTCGCCCTCTTCGCGAAAAACGACAAATCGAGGTAGAATCAATACGTAAATTCAGTGGAATTTTCCGTTGTTTACAAGAAACTGCCTTTGATTTGTGACGTTTTCCCTCCACGGAGTGCGAAAAGCGGCGAGAATCGCATGGACTCCGAGTCTATGGCACTAAAGTTATTATAAAAAAAAAAAAACCTAACCTAACCTAACCAGTCTCGCACTTGCGCTTGCCCGGAGCGGTTACATTTCTTTTTACTCTTGTGAATTTCGCGAATTTGCGTTGTGTTGTGAAGTGATTTACCTGTTCTCAACATATCCCGTTTTCGTTTGGGTGTTTTTCCATAAGCGACCGGGGCCATATTGCATTTTCACCAACGATGTACCTCTCGTTTTATCTTGTGCAGTGCTCCATTGACTCGACTCCGCCCCTTTCTGTGTCGTCGACCTGGTGATCCACTGCCCACTGGCGGGGCTTCGGAGCCGGACTGGCGCTGCGTTGGAGCCCTGCGGAGTTGTCGTTGGAGCCCTTGCTGCTGAGATGGGTGCATGGTGGCTGCAGTTTGCGGCCTTTCATCTGGTGTCGCTTTCGGTTGCGGCCTTTTTGCTATCCGGACCCGAGAAGGTCGCCGGCGCTCGGGGCGGCGCTCGGAGCGGGTCGGCGCCTCTCGTCTTTTTGCGTTGAGTTGCCGATCGCAGTCGGCGAGCTTCGGAGGACTGAACTGGGATCGGAGGTTTGAACATTTTGAAGCTCATTCAATTTAAAAAATTTTGTCGCGGGCCAGGATTTGAACCCGCGACCCGCTGGCGGCGGACGGACATAGATCCGCCGACCCACTACGGTGGCAACTATTTATATCAAATCATCTGACGCTATCGGCCTTACTTCAAAAATTAATCTTTGTCAATCATAGACTTTAAAATAATAGTTTTTGTGCTACTTTGATAATAGATATAAGTTTTTGTCTAAATGGAAATAATATTTTTATCTATTATTTTATGTGATAATACACAATTTAATTGGTTAAAATATCTTAGAAAAACTAGGACTTGAACTCGATTGGTTTAATTAATTTATTGAAAATTATTTTAGTTTAAAATAAAAGTGATTCTATTTTTATGAGATAGTGTCTGAATCGGGCTCGGGCAAACTAGTAGGGCTAAAATTTGATGCTGAATTCATTTCTGTTAAAAAAAAAGTAATTAAGTGTGAGATTCGAACTTGGGTCTGTTTGATGGCCAGACTGAGGTTGCACTTTATTTTATTTTAATAGCGCCATCTCGTATGTAAATATATTACTTACTATAATATATGTAACTGTATTATTCATTACCTACTTTACACAACAAGTGTCACCTGCAGATGTCACCTGTTACATAATATTGTCATTAAATTTATAATATAAAATAATATTTTTATTATCATTAATTCTACTTAGAAGTAAATAATTAGGAACTATTTCATATGACAAAACACAATTAATTAATTAAATATATTAGACTGGGTTTGGTCTATTGTTTAAAGGTTAATTTTAATGCCAGATCTGATTTTCTAAAAAGAAATTGGGACTTGAACTTTGATTGATTTAATTAATTTATTTAAAAAGAAAAAATAAAGTGGTTCTATTCTTATGAAATAGTGTCTGAATCGGGCCCGGGCAAACTAATAGGGCTAAAATTTTACGCTGAATTCATTTAAAAAAATTCAATTTAAAGTTAATTTAACGTTGGATTTAATTTAAAAAAAAAAATTAAATATATATATAACCTTGGATTTGAACTTGGGTCTCTTGGTCAACAGATCAAACAGAAGAAATTTTCATGTAAATATAAAGTTCATTATTTTAACGGAAATGTGTTCGGATCAAGCCCGGGCAAATGTAGAGGGCTAAATTTATACGCCGAACCATATACTGTAAAAAAAAACAACAAGTGCGGGACTCGAACTTGGGTCTGTTTTCACAGACTAGATAACATTTTTACCTTATTATTGCACCATCTCGGATAAAAAAAAAATTGTTAATTCATTAATTAACACCTAAAAGTATCATTTGGTATGTACATAGAGATATTTACTTATTAATAGACTTATGTTATTAATTGATATATTATCAGAATATCTATTTTCAATAATTTTTATTTGATTGCACTTTTCATCATTCTTGCGTTGCGTTTTTTGGGATTCAAAAATGTCGACGAAATTTGTATCGCCTGTCACTGCAGGGAATAAATTAAGACGTTATGTATGTGGCGGGAGTTGGCACGGTTACAGTACCTACAAAAAGAAAAATTCAAAAAACAAAAAAATCACCCAATCAAGCCATTACTGCATTCGATGGTAGTATTTGTAATACCACCAATATCAATACCCCGGTTATGTCAAATACCTCACCTACCATTACCGTCACTGACTCTGTTGCTACATCAATCCAGAAACTTGTAATTGAAGCAAGGCGAGATTTAGATAGTTTGAAAAATATGAATCGGGACGTTAAAGAGAAAGTAATTAATAAATTATATAAAATCACAGAACTAGCTCTATGCCTTGATGAGTCGCGAACGAAAAATCAATTGGAGTTAGAACGCGAAAAAACTAAGCGAGCACAAGATCACGAGGAAAATGAACGGCGTCATAGTAAAATGGTTGAACAATATTTAGATCGTTGTCTAAATTTGACTGAAAAGATTGATGACATTAAAAATACAGTTCAATCTAAACCTACTTATGCTCAAATAGTAGCGAAACCTGTTGTACAGATGACGCAATCTGGGACTCCAGGAACGACAGGATTAGTTTCTGGACAGACCTTTGGAACAGCGCACACATTAATAATTTCATCAGAAAATATTAATCATACCTGTGAACAGGTCACTGAAAAAATTCGCACTGTAATTGACGCGAGGGATATGGGGGTGGGGATTGACCGCTTGAAAAAAGCTCGGAATCAAAAAATAGTATTGAGCTGCTCTTCAAAAGAGGATAGATTAAAAATTGAAGATCGGCTTAAAACTGCTAATGTTGGCTTAAAAATATCAAAAGCTGAAAATAAAAATCCTCTTGTCATCATTCGGGACGTTCTTAAATTTAATAGTGATGAACAAATAATTGAATCCCTGAAGGCGCAAAACAAGCATGTCTCTGACGGTCTTGATTGGGGATCGGTCACAGTGGTGGTGCGCTACCGTAAACGTGCTCGTAATAATTTAGAATGTCACCCAGTTCTGGAGGTTTCACCCGAATTATGGAGCCGATTAACGACCTCAGGTTATATATATATAGGTCTGCAACGGCGCCCGGTGATGGACCACTCTCCATTAATACAATGCTCATGCTGCTTAGGCTTTGGCCATTCGAAAAGAATGTGCAAAGAAGAAGTGGACAAATGTAGTTATTGTAGTGGGGAACATTTAAGTGTGAGTTGCCCCCGAAAGGCAAATGGAGAACAATCATCCTGCCTCAATTGTATGGCAGCTGGGTATAATGATGTTGCACATAGTGCTTTTAGTAATAAATGTAGCACTCGCGCAAAATGGGACACTATAGCGAGAGCGCGAGTATCTTATTATTGTTAGCAGTGGGCACGGCGGCGCACCATCATCACGTATTATACACTCAGAACTCTTCCCCGAAAACAACCGATCACCCAAGCCTGCAGTTCGTTCAAGTCAATTTACAGCGTAATAAACTCGCAACATTATAACTATTAACTGAGGCGGACAAACGGAAATTTACAGTGGCATTGGTTCAAGAACCTTATGTTGGCAATATTAATGAAATGCGGCGTTATTATGGCTGTAGGATTGTCCAAAAGTTGGCTCCTCGCCAGAAACCTGTTAAAGCTGCAATCATAATATTAGGAAATAATGTTAAAGTTGTAGAAGATACATAATGGACCACTGAAAATGTTGCAGCCGCTGTCATTGAGGTTGCCAACTGCAACTAATCTCAGCATATTTTGAAGGGGATGCACCAATCGGGCCATATTTAGATTGTATAAAGCACGTCAGTTCAAAATTCAAAACTGACAAAATTATTTTCGGAGGTGATGTTAACGCCTGGAGTCTTTGGTGGGGCAGTAAGCGCAATAACGCTCGTGGTTTGGAATTCTGTGACTTCCTCGATGAAATGGAACTAAATATTCTTAATGAAGGCTCAACCCCTACTTTTGAGGTATATCGTTGTGATCGATCTTTTAGAAGTGTTGTGGATGTGACAGTATGCAGCCCAACTCTACTGGGTAGAATGAACAACTGGAGAGTAGACAGTGGGTTTACATCTTCAGATCACAATGCCCTCACATTTTCTATCTGGTTGGGACAACGTTTTTCGCCTCAGCCCCATATAAACACGCGCATCTACAACACGAACAAGGCAGAGTGGTCAGTTTTTGGGAAAACCTTTGATGAAACATTGAAGAAACGATCTCTGACCGCAAGTCTTGTTGGTCTGGTTGATTCGCGTGACAGACTCGAGGAAGTCGTGGAGGCCTACACAGACTGCGTTCGACAAGCATGGGACACTGTCATTCCACTTTTGAATCCAGTTCGTCGATTTAAACTTCCTTGGTGGACCTCTGAATTGCAAAAACTAAAAAAGGACGTCATAAGCAAGAAAAGACGAATTCGTAATGCGGCTCCCAGCAGACGTGATTATGTTGTGGGTGTATATCTAGAAGCTAAAGAGACTTACCGTCAAGCTACAATGGAGGCTCAAACCACAAGTTGGAAAAAGATTTGCAGCACTCAGAGCAGGGAGAGTCTTTGGGACGGCATCTACAGAGTCATCAGACGAACAACAAAAAGTAGTGAAGATGTGCTCTTGAAAGATGACATGGGTCAAATATGTGACCCAGTTAGTTCTGCTAAATTATTAGCTAACACTTTCTACCCTGATGATATACCAGAAACTGACAATGTTCATCATAAAGAAATTCGAAGGCGAACAGATGGGCGCGGTTTTTCTTCTCTAGGTTTGGGTTTATTGTCTGCGGCGGATCCACCTTTCACTGAAGCTGAAGTTCATTTGTCTTTAAAAAACGTAAACCCTAAAAAAGCTCCAGGAGGGGATGGTTTCACCGCAGATATCTGTCGAGCAGCTGTTTTCCGAAACCTGGAATTGTTCCTGGCCTTGACTAACAAATGTCTAGAACTAGGTTATTTTCCTGGGATTTGGAAGATAGCTGTAATCAAAGTTATTCCGAAGCCTGGGAGGGATGACCGGGCTGATCCCAAGTCTTATCGTCCCATAGGCCTTCTCTCTGTTCTGGGTAAAACTTTTGAAAAAATGTTGGTTGGACGTCTCCAATGGCATTTATTACCCAAATTAAATGAAAAACAATATGGGTTCATGCCGCAGCGTGGGACAGACGACTCCCTTTATGATATCATGACCAATATACACTCTGAATTGAAACGGAAGAGAATCATTTTAATGATATCATTGGACATAGAGGGAGTGTTTGACAACGCTTGGTGGCCAGCCTTGAAGAATCAATTGATCATGAAAAACTGTCCTGTGAATCTCTATTTCTTATTGACCGATTACCTTCAAAACCGTCAAGTAATTATTAGATACGCTGGAGGGGAGTACAGGAAAGGCACTTCGAAGGGTTGCACACAGGGTTCAATCTCTGGACCAACCTTTTGGAAACTAATCCTGGACTCCTTACTCCAAGAACTTGAGGAACTCGGTGTATATGTTCAGGCGTTTGCGGATGACGTGGTTCTTATGTTCTCTGGTCATTCATCTCATTCCTTACAGGATTGTGCCAATCATGTTTTGGGTGTTGTTTATCGGTGGGGAGTTAAAAACAAACTAAAATTTGCACCAACAAAAACTAAAGCTATGTTGTTAACAAAGAAATTAAAATTTGACACCCCTTCCATCCAAATGAACGACATACCCATTACCTTGGTTGACGAAATTCGTTTATTAGGACTTATTATTGATAAAAAATCAACATTTATTCCTCATGTACGGAAAGTATGCGGTAAAGCTATGAATATTTATAAACAGCTTGCTTGTGCAGCTAAAGTTACATGGGGTTTGAATCCAGAGATAGTAAGAACTATATACGTAGCCGTAATAGAGCCTATTGTATTGTACGCAGCGTGCGCTTGGGCACCGGCTACCAGGAAGCTCAAGGTTCGCAAAATGCTTAACACGCTACAGCGAAGTATTGCTCTGAAAGCCTGTCGAGCTTACAGAACGGCATCTTTAAATTCTTCCTTTATACTTGCGAGATTACTGCCGCTTGATTTACGCATTCAAGAAACGGCGTATCTCTATGAGATCAAGTGAGGGGAAAAAGCATATAGTGACTAATCGGCTGTTTGAGAGTCTCGTTAGCTATACAGGGGCACTGCACCCAGCGCGTCCACCAAAAATTCTGTACGAAAGTGTTGAGAATCTGGACTCTGACACGACTGACTGCCTTGCAATCATAGTACCTCATATTTATACCGACGGTAGTCGTATTGAAGGCAAAGTTGTCGCGGTCATAACTGTATGGCGTGATGGTCTGGAGGTCAGCTACTCGACCTTTCGCCTTGAATCCCACATATATATAACCCACAATAACTTTTTTTTTCATTTACTTTTTACGACAAATAATGGCTAATTTTCGAAGCGATTTTAACCAATACAGCATTAATCCTTAACCAATTAAATACCTTGAATACATTGTTCATTTAATATAGATCTATATGGCCCTTTACACCGTATGATTTAAGTGAATATTTTCGAAGATATTACAGATTTAAAAATTGCGGGACGTAGCGTTTGCGGCGGTACCGGCCGGCCGCCCGGTGCGGCAAGAGCGTGCCTATAAAATGTAAAAAGTAAATAAGTAAAAATGTAGTGTATGAATTTAAATATTCCAAAGATAGCAGGAAATCTTCATGGTATAGGGAAAGGGGGATTGTTTTACTCCAAATTTAACGCGTGCGGGCCACGGGCAGTAATGAATAGGCGTCACAGTATTAACCATTTTTATTTATAGAAGTAAACGCATAAATACGGGCTGATTTTGTTTATCATTGGAGCGACAAGTCTTAAGGCAATAGAGGGTTTGTCGTCTTATTTTGATATTAGCAAGTCCACATAGGTGTGTCTTGAATAGGGTGTGTAATGGTATAGTGTGATATAACGGAAATATGTAGCGTAACATGTGTGGTAGTTAAGTGTAAATATGTAAATGTGTATAAGTGTACATGTACAGTATATTATGGTTACTTTAGTATACAAAAAAATTAGTTGTAATATAGCAAAAAGAACTATTGACAATTTATTATATATATAGTCATTCTTTTTTAGCGACTGTGCAAGATGCTACTCAGACAAAATATGAATAAGACTTTCGTTCTGACTCTTTCTAATAAATATTTTACCATCATAATACCAGCAGCTGAAATTGTGAGTCTTGGCGAGCTTGCGGACCTCATAGAGAAGTTTCCTCAATGAAGGGGCAAGGCGCTCATCAACGTAGATAGGCATTTTGTTGCGGACTTGCGGACCGATGACAAAAACTCATTCCATGTGTAAGGAGACACAAATTCAGCTACTGTCGGTCTAGGGAATTTAGAAATGGAAGAGGTCCCTGGAACACGGTGGAATTTCACATTTCCATGTCAGGATTATTTACTAAAAGTCCATGTCAGAGGAATCCTCGACTTGGTTCATATGATTAATTACTAATGGGAGATTCTGTATTGTATATTATTCAAAAATATATATATATATATATATGTATATAATTCTGACAAACAAATTACACTGTTTTTTTTTTGTATTCATTTTTGTTTAGTAAGTGATATAAAAGACATGATTTTGTGAGCAATTTTTATATATATACATTGTGAGCCCCGGGGTCATGCGAACACCCGGCGGGCCCCCTTCGGTAGTGGACTGTATGGATTGAAACGACTGGCTTCAGTATTTCACTGCACCGGCTTCACTTCACCACGCCGCGCCACTGTCTGCTTTTCTGTCTTGTTGCTGGTCCGCTGCTCTTCGACGACTAAATGCTACGGCGCCTTGTCACCGTATTTATGCCCTCGTCGGCACCGTAGCGCAGCGGACCGATCACGGCGTAAAATGCGCACTGTGTGAGGAGAGTGCCCATCTCTCCTCTCTTTCTTTGCAGACGCCAGTGGCGCGGGGGGAAATAAAAAACCGTTACAAGCTCGTTTATTTTAAAATCATTATGTACAATATTTGGCCCTTATATACAATAAAAACGAACTTATAAAAAACTTATATACACTCGCATAGTCAAAACACGCACTTCACAGATTTTACAGTTCAATGTTCGGTCCGTCGTTGACATTCTCCCCCCGGTCGTTCGTGCCTGGCTCGACGACATCATGCACCGGGAGACGGACCAACCTCCTGGCCGGTCGTCGCAGCAGTCCGCCGGTCGTGCGAACGTCAGCTACCCGCACGTGGCCGTCCTTGCCGGGTAGTACTCGCTCGATGACGCCCCGCGGCCAGACGTTGCAGGGAAGGGTCGGGTCAACGATGAAAACCAGGTCACCCACGCGAAGCTTTGGCTGGTAGTCGCTCGGCAGGCGGCACGGCAGCAGCGTCGGCAGGTACTCCCGCAGCCACCTCTGCCAGAAGTGGTCGGCGAGACGCTGCGCCGCGCGCCACGGTCGTCGCGTCGTTAAGTCGCCGTCGTCAAAGGCGCCCGGCGTGGGCGCGCCGGACGCACTGCCCAGCAAAAAGTGATTTGGCGTGAGCGCCTTGGGATCTCGCGGATCCACCGAGACGTGGGTGAGCGGGCGCGAGTTGATGGTCATCTCCGCCTCGGCGAGTAGCGTGCTCAGCACTTCGTCGGTCGGCGCGCGCTCGGACAGAGTGGCCCGGAGCGCGCGGCGCACGGAGCCTACGAGGCGCTCCCAGGCGCCGCCCATGAACGGCGCCGCAGGAGGAATAAAGCGCCAGTCGGCGCCTCTGGTCAAGGCGTAGGTGCGGACAGCCTCGTCGTCGACTTCTTCCCACGCACGCTTCAGCTCGTTGTTGGCACCGTGAAAGTTTGTGCCGTTATCGGAATAGATGACTGCCGGCGCGCCCCTGCGTGCAATCAGTCGGCGCAGGGCGCAGATCGCTGAGTCGGTGGTGAGGCTGGCTGCCACCTCAAGATGTACGGCCCGCGTCACGAGGCAGGTGTAGAGAACTCCATAGCGCTTCTCACGGCGGCGGCCGACAGCGACGGTGATGGGCCCGAAATAATCGATGCCGCAGTATGTGAATGCGCGGTGGTGGTGTCCCAGGCGGGCCTCCGGCAGGTCGCCCATGGGTGGCGCTAGTGCTGTGGCGGCGCGCAGGCGGCATGCCTGGCAGGCGCGGGCCACGGCTCGTACGGTCGGTCGCAGGCGCACGACCCAGTAGGTTTCCCTCAGCAAATTTACCACGGTCTCTGGGCTAGCGTGGTGGGCCATCACGTGGTAATGCAACACGATGAGTCGCGTGACGTGGTGTTGACCGCACAAAATAATCGGGTGCGATGTGCGGCGGTCGATTCCCGGCGCGGCGGCGGCGCGGCCGCGCAGGCGCAGTACGTCACTGTCGTCCAAATACGGGGATAGATGTTGCAGACGGCTGTTGCGGGGCAGGGGGCGCTCGGTTCTCAAACAGTCAATCTCTGTGGCGAAGGCGTCAGACTGTATTTGCTTCATCCACAAGAGCTCGGCCCGGTCTAAATGTCGCCGCTGCATTCCTCCATCGTGTTGTCTTCGACATTTTTCGACGAATAAAAGCACGTAGGCTGTCGATCTTACGAGTCTCGTCCATCGTGAAAAACGTGCTGCGTCAGGTAAACATGTCGCACGCGCGGCGGTCGCGACTGTCGTCGCGGTCGTCTCTTGTCGGTCGTCGGTTCGGCGGGCGATGCGTAGCCAGCGTCGATCAATCGTTGCATTTGAGTGGCGTAGGCCTCCCCGAACGTCTTGTTCGCGTCCATTTTTCGCTCCAGCGTGCGCAGTCGTTTCATAGCGCTGCCGGTGCTCGGTGGCATCGCCTCGACCCCCTCGCGCCAGAGTAGGCCAGCTTGCCATCTGTTGTTGTCGTCGGTGCGGACGCAGGTCGACTCCAAAATTCGCAGCGCTCGCTCGTCGTCGGGGTTGCGCCGTTCCTTGATGGATACGCCGAGTGCTTCGAGACGGTAATGTTCTTTCACCAGCTCTTCGAGTGACGAGTCGGTGTCTGACGAGTGTCCAACGAAGTGCACGGCGCTGCGGCTCCCCCCGGTGCCGCCATGCAGTACCCAGCCGAGTACAGTATGCGAGGCAGCGGGCTCGTCACGATGGCCACGACGTACCTCGTCCGGTAACAGCAAGTGCCAATTGTCTTGGCCCACCAAAATTTCTGGAACCGCGTCGGTGTAGCGCTCGATCGGCAGGTCGGCCAGATGTGAAAAGCGGCTGATATCTGCGACAGTTTGAGACGTCAGCTGCAGTTCGTTCATAGTACGAGCGTCACGTAGTTCGTGGCGGGGTCCAGATGGGCCTGACAATGTGAAGGTGACGCGCCGCGACTCCTTGACCTTGACTGATGATGTGATTCCGCTGACGGTGAACTGCTCGCGGGCTCCTGACAAGCCGACCTGGTCAGCGAGCTCAGTTTTTATCAGCGAAACCGTGCTCCCGTCGTCCAACAGCGCGAACGTCCGCGCGCTTCCAGCCGGTCCATGGACGGTGACAGGAACAATGTTCAATAATGCGCGGTCGCCACGTGCGTCCGCGCTCGCCACTACCTCTCGAGGCGTTTCGGTCGCGCCGGTCTCGGGTTCGCGCGATGATGAAGACGGCGGTAGGTGTAGCAGCGTATGATGACGTCGGCCGCAGGAAGTCACGGAGCAGTTTTTCTTCGAACGACAGACATCTAAGCGATGACCTCGCCTCAGACATCGGAAACATACCCCTGCACTGCGGACGAACTCCCATTTTGCATCATTGTTCATTTGCTTGAATCTGTTACACGCTTGCAGCTCATGATCAGCGGATTTGCACTGCGGACAGGTAGCAGTGTCGGTGGCGGTCGCGGTGGCAGCCATATGTACCGCTCGCGCCGGCGCTGTCCTCTTAACCGTTGCGCTGCGTTCCCTCGACGTCGGTGCGGGGGCGCGTGTAGTCGGTGCCGGGCGATCTTGACGGTCGACACGCCAGGCTAAAGCATAGTTGTCAGCTTGCACATTTAAAAAGTCGCTTAGTTTCACTAGCTCGGGCGTTCGGTCGTCGCGCCGCCGAGCTGCATATTTCGTCCAGTCGTGCATTAACGGAACGATCTTACTTTTCACGGCCTTCACGATGTCGGTGCTTCTCAGTAGGTCCTCAGCGTCAAGGGCACGCAGCGCTGCAACGGTGTTCTTGATTTTACAGGCGAACACGTTGATTTGGCGGGGCACGTCGGTGAGCCGCGGCATGTCACGTAGCGACTGCAGCTCGTCGTCGGCGATATGCTCCGCACGTCCGAAGCGCTTTTCTAGTGCGGTCATAACTTCACTGGGATCACTTTTACCGATTAGCTGATACGAGACAGCTGTTCTGGCTTCTCCGGTCAGGCATCGACGAAGACGAGACAGGTTCTCTGCCGGTGTGAATCGATGTTGTTGTTCGTCGTACGCGGCCTTGAAATACAGAAACTCGTTCGTGCCCCCACTATATTCCGGCAGCTTCGCAGCGTTGCGGTCAGGTCGTGTCGCCAGGGCGGTGATAGCTCGTGCCAGTTGAGCCATCTCCGTTCCGTCGCTGGAACCCGGATGGTGGTCGCTAGGTAGGTGGTCAGCGTGCGGCGGCAGTGCCGGTAGCGGCGGCAGCGTCGGTGGCTCACCGGCCGGCTTGCGCGACTCCGTAGCGCTAACCCACTTCTCGGTACGGCGGGCGGCATCGTCAATAACGTCGGCTTGATCCACGTCAGAATCGTCACCATCTTCATCGATGTCGTCCAGCTGTGCTTGAAGTCGTTTCTGTATTATGTCCTTTTCTAACTCGGCCATTCGCAGTAGACGTTCACGTTCTATCTCGGCACATTTCTCCGCAGCAGCCAGCTCCGCTTCACGTTTACGTCGGGCCACAGTCGACTTGGTGGTAGTGGTCGAACGTGTGGACCGTGCACGCGCCGGGACGGGCGTGGCCTCCGCGCTAGTAGATGGCGGTGCGTCGTGGAGGGGCGGTGGTACCTGAGTGGCGGCTGTATCTTCCGACGGTGAGGCTGGAGGGCCGAGGACAACTCGTGGTGGCGGCGCCGACATGATGCCAGAGTCTTGAGGTGTTTCGTCAGGTCTCGACTTGCCAGAACGTGTGCCGACCATCTTGAAAACGAACGTATGTTGCTTCGAACGATATGTCGAATCGAAGTGAAACTAAGAATTTCGTCGAATCGAAACTTAGAATGCGCTATTTATAGCGACTTGAAGTGTGCACTTAACGGTCTGTGCACGTACGCGGCGTTAGCGGTCTGCTAACAAAACACGTGCGCGATGCCACGTCGGCGTGGGCCGGGCGCGAGCAGTGGGGCGAGATCGTACGGACGATCACGATTTGCTTTTGTCTGTCTGTACGTCTGTCTGTTCCGGCTAATCTCCGAAACGATTAAACCGATTTCAATGAAACTGCAGACTTAAGTATATATGTCACCACGTGACCAGATTTTTAAATGCATATATTTTCGAAACTACCAATGGTAGATCTATCTAGAATCTATCAATCGCAGACCTATCATGTTAATACTCAAACTTAATGTTTTGACGAGATCTATGTGACCACATGACCAAATTTTCAAAAGCTTATATTTTCGAAACTATCAATAGCAGACCTGTCATGTTGGTACTCAAACTTGATGTTTTGACGAAGTCTATGTGACCACGTGACCAAATTTTTAAAAACTTTTATTTTCGAAACTATCAATCGTAGACATGTCGTGTTGGTACTCAAACTTAATGTTTTGGCGAGATCTATGTGACCGCGTGACCAAATTTTTAAAAGCTTATATTTTCGAAACTATCGTTAGTCGCACATAGATCTTGATAAAACATCAAGTTTCAGTACCAACACGATAGGTCTGCGATTGATCGTTTCGAAAATATAAGTGTTTAAAAATTAGGTCACGTGGTTGCATAGATGTCGCCAAACATCAAGTTTGAGTACTAACACGATAGGTCTACCATTGATGGTTTCGAAAATATATGCATTTAAAAATCTGGTCACGTGGTCACATAGACACGTCTGCAAAGTTTTAATGAAATCGGTTTAGTCGTTTCGGAGATTAGCCGGAACAGACAGACAGACGGACTGACAGACACTTCAATTTTATTAATATTTTATTAATATGAAAACAGACAGACAGACAGACACTTCAATTTTATTAATATAAATAATCTAACAAATGATTCATTTTGTGAAATACTTTTTTTTTTTAAACTTTATGTGAATTATTTGAACTGTGATAAATAAAATGATCTTTTGATTTGATTATTTTATTAGCTACAGTTCACATACGGAGTTAGAATTTGAAATTCGTAGAGAAAGCAAAAATTAAATGAAGTATTAGAAAGTAGTAAGATATTTCATTTGCATTTCAATAAGCTGGGTAGTCGAGAAGATAGAGCTCACTATCTTAATTGCGTCTAGCGCCGATAGTCATGGGTTCGAAGCCCCGCTCGAAGAGTTTTTTTTCACATTTGAGTGTATAATAATTATAGTATATTGAACAAATATTCAATACCTACCTAATACCTAATAAATACCTAACCAAGGTTATGAGTTATTGATCTTATGTGAAATCTCACATATTACCATAAGATGAAAATATTAATGAAACATATGCCTCACAACTAAAAATAGGGTAATTGCCTAATCTTGAAAGTTCAGATTTCCAATCAAATTACACATTTGCAAATAGGTAGATACGTACCTAACAAAATTAGAACAACAACGATTAGGAGTAAAGGCTGTAGGTTCGAACCCGGCATAAAATTTTTTTTTTTTCAATATATTAGAGTGTAAAATATTTGGTACAAAACAAAAACATTTTAAGCGAATTGCATTCGTCAATGTTTTTATTTTATTAATATTTTAAATAATCTGATACGCGATAGATTTGTGTAGCAAAGCAGTACGCGTCTGTTAGCATCGGGCCCAGGCCCAGGCAACTTGTTCGCCGCGGTCATGGACATACCTACGGGGGCCAGGAGCAGTGATACCAGTTACTGTGTGCCAACTTTTCTTTTTCATTGTAGCAACATTATTTGCCAATGATACCAGAAACACAATTATCCTATGTTTTCAAGATTTTTTTTCCCATGATAATCGCAGCAGAATGTATGAATGACTGTAATAAAAGTGTTTTATTCGACTATGAACGATGTATATGGAACAATTCATAAACTATGTGCGTGCAGTGAGCAAATTAATTAAGAATTTAACAAAATCATTGTGTGAAATATTTGTACGAACTCTTTAATTAAACTGTTGATTATTGTCCCATCAATCAAATAAATTATCTATTTTGTTATTAAAATTGCATATTCTTTAAAAAAGAAATGTATTGTAATTTATTTAAAATTTTTGGGAATGGTCGGTTCGATAGGATCACTTTTTATAGTGTACCTTTTTTGTTTTATATCCAAAATATGGTTAAAACTTAAAAAAAAAAAACATAAATTAGTTCTTTTGATTTTTTAGAAAGGCGATTGACTGAACGAAACCTGACGACCAAATGACGACATATTAACAAGTCCATTGAGATTATAGAGTTGAAATGGATTTCCAGTCACTGATTTACGACTGCTTGATTAAGATTTTTTTCGGAATGGCGCATGTGAAGTATAGGTCATTTTGATAAAAAGTTTGTATTAACTGTAAAGTTGCCTTCTTTTAATAAACCATTCAAAGCATAATGTGCAGAAACATTAACATATTATACCAATATGTTTCCAATTGATCATAAAAACTGTACGTTAGAAAATATGGTCTTAGCCTTACCCAGTCACTTTTATGAATCATGAATTAAAAAATTATAAGGATATGATAACGAAATTGAATTATACAAGTAATAAGACAGTTTCCATAATACTTTGTTCTATCTAACGAACTCAAGTTGAATGGAAATTAATCTTAACAGCGCCATCTAGTCCCAAAGTAAGCAAGTTTTTGCTTGTATTATGGGCACTAGACAACTGATATACATGCTTAATATTCTTTGCAGTATATAAATACATAGATATTTTTCACTCAGGCACCAAACAGATAGACATGTTGATGCACACAAATATTAGTCTCGGGCGGGAGTTGAATCTGTGACCTTTGGTTCTGCGATTGTCAATGTTTTTAATCGTCTAACAAAATGACTTAATTTTTTTCGTATGCTTATGGTGTAATCCACATTTCCTACCTCCAGAAATGAAAAACTCTCAACAGCGAAAGTTATTTCGATTTGTGAACCGTTTTCATAAAATATTTATGGAAACACTTCGGCATTTCACGAAGAAACAAATTATCTTTTACGTTCCACCAGGACAATGCACAAGCACAACATTTTTCGAGATTACCTACTAAGTTAAACATAAATTCACGCAAGAACGGTGCGACTGCGAGTTACAGTGAGGGGTATCCCACAAATGGCCGCTGACCGCTACAATGTTATTGTTAGTCACTGGCGCGTCGCCACAGCGCTGTATCTCAATATTTTAGTCATAATATTAAAGTTTTACAGATGATGAATAAATCTAGTGTAAATATTTTACTCACATATACATAACATGTAGACAACTACACAAACAAATTTTTGTAAATAATAATTACCTACCTATATATTTATTTGATTTTACATCACTGATGTTTGATTTCTGCATCCTTATCTTCAAATTGTATATTAAATTAGACCTTTGATTACGACTGCTAAATCACAAAAAGTTTTACCGAAATAGGTTCAGTAGTTTTTGTGTTTATTATGGTGTTTATACAAATAGATAAAAATTCCCAAAACGATTGTTTTGAGTATCGTCTACCCACACATAATAATAATAACGTCTACATCACAACAACGTCTTGGCTCCAAAGGGCGCTTTAGTAATCTAAGCATTAGCTTGTGTTTTAGGTACCAAACGAAGGCAACACATACATATGTATCAACCAAGACCAGGATTACCGGTACCAGTATCAATATTCACCAGATAAATACTCACCCGACCTGGGACCTCCAGCTTCGTAGGCAGGGTCGCTACCCACTAGGATAAGCTGTCGTCATAACCCATAACAATTATTGTTTTGAAAAAATATCTTATGTACAGGGTTGACCGTACGAATATGTTACAATTTTATTTATAAATTTTTCATTACATAACTATATAGTAAGATAATAATGATTTTTTATTAGTAAAATTTTAACAAAATATTTTATTCGGTGTTTTACATAACTAAAAATTCTCACAGTTATTCAGTAGGTACTGATATTATTATTCGTAATCATATAATCCATCTAAATAACATATAATATCAATTTGCGATCTGTATCTCTTAAACTAGGTAAGAACTGGTAAGAACTGTAACTATAGGAATTCTACCTCAAATACATGAAAATATTATTGCACATTACTACATGGTAACACTGCAAGTTTGACTGATTATTCAGTTTTATATGGGGGCCAGTGGGGGCTAATAATTTTACGTCAAAAATAAGTGTGTTTGTGTGTGTGTATAGTTAAAGGAGTGTACGTGCATGAGGCATGAGGTTTGTGATTGCTGACAATTAAATGGTTCTAGGGGCAACCAGTAGTTGGCGCTATTCTTGTCGTTTTTTCCCCCTATAGAGTTACATTTCTTCTTCCCGTAGGGAAGTATATATTGTTCTGTGATCGGGCCCCTGGGGCGTTGTGAGGAGCACAGGTTGTGAGGGTATAAGATGGCGAGATGCGAATATACACAGTCAAGTTGCGCTCCGTTAGCCGTAGCGATAGGTCGCTTTCTAGCCACTAATCGTTCGACTCTCGCGCTCGCGATTTTAAAGTGTGATACACCGCCGCCGCGAAATTCCACTAGATAGGACCCCTACCGTTGTCTCCTTGCCAGCGACTCGCCGCAAGACGACGCTAGGGCAGACGCCACGTGCTCGCGCCAGTAATTTCACTCCGTCGTCGGGCCACCGGTAATTATTGTATCTTACTAAATTGTTCTTAATTAATAAATTATCTTAACTGTCTTGTAATTAATTCATTAATTAATTATTTTAATAAATTATTTTTTTTTTTTTTTTTTTTTTTTTTCTTATGTAATTGTTCCCCAACATGAATAACCTTACCTCCTGTCCTCAACGGACAGGAGGGTTCAACTCCCCCAACTCCACTATGCAAACCAATTCCCTACCTTCACCAAATCAATTCTTTGACATCTTTATGTCCACTCTTAAAAACCTGTACCCCTCTATGACACCGGAGTATGCATTCTCAATGCTCGACTCCGTCGAACGCCCCTCTTCTCCGACCAATTCGGTCGTCTCAGCTAACGGTGGCAAACGCCGCCGCTTATACACCCCCATCCCTTCCACCTCTGCCGAGACTAACTCGGCGGACGGTACATTGAAAGGATCGGACGACGAGTCCGACTTTCAGTTAGTCTCCAAAAAAAATCGTCGTGGCGGGAAAAACAATCGCCGCACCCCACCTGTTAATAACTCGTGCGACATGGAAGTCGCCACCACCCTCAACTCCATCATCAATTTAAAAAATAATTTTTCTCCCCTCTCCCCTGCCCCTCTTACCGAAGAAACGGTTGCTGCCCACGAGCTAGCAACCTCTAGGCCCAAAATAATACCTATTTCCCGAGTAGTCGAACCCGCTAGACGAAAAATCCCACCCCCTATCATTCTTCGCGATAAAGCGAAATGGACCTCCGTGTCCGCTGAATGTGGCAAACGTCACATAAACTTCACGAGCGCGTCTAATACCGCGCTCGGCATTAAAATATGCACTCCCACCATAGAAGACTTCCGCTCACTTAACTCACTGTTAAGAGCCGAAAATCTTGCCTACCACACCTATGCGCTCGAAGAGGAGCGTAAACTTAAAATCGTTCTTCGAGGTGTCCCGGTCGAATTCCCGACTGAGGACATAAAAGCCGACCTAATCGCCCAAGGTTACCCCATCCATGCCGTCCACCGCATGTCACTGCGGGACGGCACCCCACTAGGTCTAATCACACTAATTCTGGAAAAATCAGATATGTCTTTAAATATCTTAAAATCCACAATTAAAGTCTGTGGCCTCTCCGGCATTCGCACGGAAGCTCCTCACCGAAAAGGCATTCCTGGCCAATGTCATAGGTGTCAAACATATGGCCACGCTTCAGCAAACTGTTTTGCTAACCCCCGCTGTGTCAAGTGCCTCATCCCGCACTTGACTGCCCAATGCCCACTCTCCAAAGAATCAGGCGATACTCCCGCCTGCGTTCTCTGCAACAAAAAAGGCCACACGGCCAACTACAGGGGCTGCCCACGAGCCCCTCAACCCAAACCCTCTTTTAATAAATACAACAATAGGAGTTACGCTCCCCCACCCACTACCAACGAAATTAACTTCCCCTCCCTGCGCCCGCGAGGCGTGTTTCCTCCCCGCCCCGCCGCTCCCGCTTACAACGCGTGATTTAGGCCACAGCCGCCACAGGCTGCTCCGCGCCCCCTTATGGAGTCCGTCCGCCGCACGGCTCCCAATAATAATAACCGCATAGAACGCGTGCAAACCACTCACAAAAATAATAATAATAAGAACGACGATTCATCGCTCGGAGCCGATCTACAGGCTATCTCGTCGATCCTTCGAGTGGTGAACGCTCGCGAAATCGCGGAATTCGCCGCAGATATTAAAAAAGCCCGCGACGGCACAGAACGACTGCTAGTTCTCTGCCGCTACCAAACATTAATCAATAAATTAGACCGCATATAAATGTCGGACGCATCAGCGCGTACCGAAATAGGTAGGATTGGACGCCATAAACCCAAATCTATTTCAATCCTAAGCTTTAACGCCTACGGATTAATCTCTAGTATCAATGAACTAGATGAGTGCGCCAACGAACACTCACTAGATATAATTCTAATTCAAGAAACCCTCTTAAAGCCATCTAGGCCCAAATCATGCAAACTGCGCAAATATGTGCAACTACGAACCGACAGACAGGGCTCCCGGGGAGGTGGCACGGCACTGTACTATAAACGAGTACTGCACTGCTGCCCTTTAGTAATCCAAAACCTTTCTAATATCGAGGCCACAGCTTGCAGACTCGCTATGACCGGTCATAATACACTAGTCATAGTCTCTGTCTATCTACCACCAAGTAAAGAAATTCTTCAAAGCGATTTAGAAATCCTTCTCGCCTTAGGCGACTCCGTAATTCTTTTCGGAGACTTCAACTGCAAAAACACACTGTGGAATTGCACAGCCACAAATACAAACGGTCGCAAACTTGCTCTTCTCTCAGAACAGTTAGAGTTCGAGATGATAGCCCCCCTTCGCCCCACTCATTACCCCGCCCAAACCAGTCACTCTCCTGACATACTAGATATAGCTATTATGAAAGGAGTTGGGCTAAATCTGACCTCGATCGAGGTACTTCACGACCTCGGCTCAGATCACCTGCCCGTATTACTCAAACTAGGCTCGCTCTCCAACTCCAGTGAGACCGAGACAAAAATAATAACCGATTGGAAAAAGGTGTCGGCTACACTAGCGATAGCAGACACCCAAATCCTAAACACTATTCCTGATGACATCAACTCTGTCGATGACATCAATTTAGCCATAGGTGCTCTCACAAACCACCTCAATACGGTGGTCGCGAACAACTCGCGGAGAGCTCCGACGGGCAACCGCCAGAGTTTGCCGCCCGATGTCCGCGAACTTGTGAGAGCAAAAAACTCAGCCCTACGCCGCGCGGCGGCATACCCTACTCCCGAGTATAGGTCCCGTGCACGCGCCCTTCAACGCGCAGTAAAGGCACGTGTACGTGAATTCCGAAATAATACCTGGAGTACGCTTATGGAGGAAATTCGTCCCACCCACAAAGCGTACTACCGCATAGCAAAAGCCCTGAAAAGTGACGGACACACGGCCACCCCCCCTCTTAAGAAGGCCGACCACTCCCTAGCGTTCGAAGACAACGATAAGGCTGAATGCTTAGCCGACAGCCTCGAAGAACAATGTTCTCCTAATTCTGCTCCCTTTAACTTAGAACACGTTTCACGCGTCGAGGAGGAAGTACGTCAACGCACCTCCCTCCCTCCCACTACCGACCTCCCACTTGTCACCGCAGACGAGTTGGGCGGCCATATTCGAAAACTGAAAACCAGAAAGGCTCCGGGCCTAGATGGTATCAGTAACAAGGCTATCAAATGCCTGCCATTCCCTTTAATAACGCTCCTAGCCGCAATCTTCAATGCATGTTTGAACAACTGCCATTTTCCTGACGCCTGGAAGGAAGCCCTAGTCATCGGCATCCGCAAACCAGGCAAACCCATAGACCTCCCTTCGAGCTACCGCCCTATAAGTCTCCTCAAGGGACTGGGCAAGCTCTACGAAAAAATCTTATACTCGCGCTTAAGCGACCACCTTTTAGGCAAAGGACTTATAATCAATGAACAATTCGGCTTCCGCCCACACCATTCTTGCCCTCAGCAAGCCCTCCGACTTGTAGAATATATTTCCGAAGGCTTCAAAAGGAAGCACAGAGCGACCGCGGTATTCTTCGACGTCGCCAAAGCTTTTGATAAAGTTTGGCACGCCGGCCTCATCTACAAGTTGTACACGCTAGATGTCCCTGACAGACTAATTCTTATTGTTCATAGCTATCTCAGTAATAGAAATTTCATGTTCAAACACGAACAATCCCTTTCCTCCAAAAGATTAATTAGAGCCGGTGTCCCGCAGGGCTCCACATTATCACCCTTATTATACGCGGCATATACCAATGACATACCGCAGCCCACTAACGGCGTCCAACTCTCCCTATTCGCGGATGATACTGCACTTTACTTACGCAGTAATAACTCAGTTCTTACAATTCCTCGCCTCCAGAGAGCCATTGATGAGCTGACACGATGGTTTCACCTCTGGAGAATCGAGATTAACCCAGAAAAATCAGCAGCAATACACTTTAGGTACAGCAAAACTAGACTAACTAGTGTTGTTCCGTACCACCTTTCCCATCTTCGAATGGATAACGTGCCCATTCCGTGGCAACACAGTTACAAATATCTAGGCATCACGCTTGATAAACACCTCCATTTCAAAGACCACATCAACCGTGTTTGCAACTTAGCCAAATTTTACAGTTCCCGCCTTAGCGGTATGTTAGGCCCTAAAAGTAAAATGTCTCTACGCAATAAGCGTACTCTTTACACCGTATGTATCAGACCGGTGATGACTTACGCATCCCCCGTTTTCGCTCATGCAGCACCAAATCTATTATATAGACTTCAAATAGTCCAAAATAAATTCTGTCGAAGGGCGACTGGCGCACCATGGTACGTCAGAAACTCAGTTTTACATCGAGACTTAGAGCTCCCTACAATCTCAAAATACCTGAAAGACGCATCAGAGCGCTTTTTCACTAGAGCCATTAACCATAGTAATCCATTGATAGTTTCAGCTGCCACTTACGAGGCACCTCCTCCTAATCATTTCCTAAAAAGACCACGGAATGCTCTGACAGATCAGCCTGACGACCTCACTCTCGAAGTCGAGCAGCTGACTAAAGCCAATGAGTCCTTCTCGGGCGACTCTCAAGTCGAACCTGAAGTGGGGACGCTCCCGTGCCCCCCACACCCTCTCCCTACTGACCTCACCTCAAATGAGTGATCAATAAAACACTTTTCACGTTATACTAATAACGTTAATCTCAACCGGGGGCCCGCGCCTCTGGCATTATTTCGCCTCGAGTAACCCTTAGGGGTCACCCGACAACTTCGCGCCGACGACACCCTAGTGTGCCGTCTGGCCGCTTCGATGAAGTCGTAGGAGCTTTCGGGCTAACGACACGCGTCCCTATTCTGCTTCAGGCGGTTGTTTAGTGGCGTGCAACTCCCACATACCCCGCGCGCCCGGGCGCGCGGAAGCACAGCAGTTTTATCCGCCTTCCCGTCGCAAGGGTAAAAAAAAAAAAAAAAAAAAAAAAAAATATACACAGTGCGAAAAAGACAGCGCGTTTCAGCTTTCTCAGAATAAAGTCACGTAAGTGATTTAAGTAAAAATGTCAAATTAAACAAGTAGGTAATATCATATTTAGAGTAAAAGTGTCTTGTCGATGTACGCAATATTGTTTATAGAAAATTCATAAAAAGTTTCGAGTTTATAAGTATCAAAATAAAACGTCTGTATAGACAAATAAAAATTTTAAGAGGTATGTTTGCGATTTTTTTCTATCGAGCAAAGTAAACGTATTTAAGTTTTTGTCGTTGTCGATGTATGAAACATATCCTCTTAAGTAACATATATTTTTAGTTATCCTGAAGTAAGACGATTATTGTTGAAGAAGTCGGAAAAAAATCAAGCCGGCTGGGATCTTTCATCAAAACGCTGCCTCATCCGTTTTAGATATACCAAAATAATGTACGGAAGAATTGTCTTTTTTATAGGACTAAAGAAAAGTCCGTGATGGCATATGTCTATCTTTTATGGATAGCTTACTATACCTATTTTTATGTTTAAAAAAATGGTGTCATATGCTGAGGTAATTGGAAAGCAATTTATACGGAACAGTATTAATCCTTATCAAATTAAATACGTTATTTACCTTCAACATTTCTAGCAGATTATGATTGCCCTTTACACTATACAATTTAAATTAATATCTTAGGAGCAATTGCGAAATATCAATATCGCGCAACCAGCCGGGCGACCATACGGGACGACGTGACACGCGTAGTTAGGTTAGGTTATGTGTATTGATTCTTTACTTTTTCAAATATTTGTAGAATTAGAAATAAAATACTTTAAAAATACTTCAAGTAGGATGAACTTACGTCGCATTTAAATGTAATTAACTCCAATCCACATTATCCACATGTTCGACGCATGTTCGAAGCTGATATGACACTACGATAGAAAAAAAACATTACGGCTTATATGCTCTGCTATTCGTGCGAAGCTGGGGCCGGTCGCTAGTATATGTATAAAACAAAAACAATTTAAGTGAAAGCTTGTAATAAATGTAGGTAATTCTTTTTTACTTTGAAATTTATTTCCATCTTTGTAATTTTATGCATACTAATAGCTATTATATAGAGGTAAAGTTCTTCGTACTATGTGCAAACCTGGTTGTCATAATTAGATGGCTGACCGTCGTTACAACCCACTAACCCGCACTGGAACAGCGTGGTGGATTAAGATCCAAACATCCTAATCTTGTGGTGTGGGGGAGGGGGTCTAAGCCCCTGCAGTGGGGCATAATGGGCTGATACGGATGATAGAATATGGAATGTTTTTTTGTATGTTCTAACTACGTATGTATTTTAAAACAAGTCATCTATTACACTACTGATCCGATTTGTAAAATGCCATGGCAAAACTTAGTTTGCGTGTAAAATTTTGTTTCTTACCTTATTAAATTCTTTCTTAAAACAAATTCTTAAAGAGTTTATTTTCTTTTGCAGGTACCGTTTCTTTGGTCTTTTCTTTCGCCTTTGGACTGAAATAAAAGAAGCAATTGCTCCATTGCTGCGATTCTTTTTGTTTTATCGTGGTAATTACTATTTGTGAGTCGCCAAAGGCAGAGAAATTCTTTATATTTTTCAATAACTTCCAATACAAAATCCCTAGACGCCATGACTAAACGGCAGATTCGCATAGACTGTAATCCATTTGGACCACCATTCCCACATTCACGATACGTTGAAGCGATCGCGCGGCGCGATGCATCGTATCGACGAGACGTGGTGTGACTGGATTTTGGAACGATTGGATATCCGCAAATCCGCACATGGCGCGACGCACGCAAACATCGAACAGTTTCAACATTCACGGCAAGATTTTGGACTCATTTGATCGTTTTCGGTTGGTTTTTGGAGTAACGGAGAGATCGTGAATGCCTAGGCTCTTTTCTATTTCTATGTTGAGAAATAGAATAAAACATATTTTATATATCAGTCTCAATTTTTATTCATACGGCAATTTACAAATTTGCATGGCTGAAAATACGTAAAAAAAACTTGAGCAATCTGGAAAACTGCAATTCGTTCGTTTCATGTACCTAATCTTACAGACTACAAATGACTTACGTACAAACATGTTATAATAATTATGCCAATGGATTATAATTGAACTAACTTAACATAGTGCATTAGAAAACTGTTTGTATCGAATAACGCTTAATCGGTGTGCTCCAATCTACTTGAATCCTCATTGTCATGACACGTTACGTATCATTAGTTATATGCGCTATATCAAAGTAGTTCAACTGCACAGTTGTATTAATTACCTACTATAAGTATGTACAAATTTGACCTTCCGAAACTTAACCTAAAATAATGGCAGTGTAAGTGCTGATGTCGAAAGATGTAGAAACAAGATAAGTATTTCGCGACACAAAATTAATTATTTTTAAAAGCAAAAATAAAAATGCAACGACAAAGTTAGAGTATAACGTAGCTTAATTAATTAGTCCTTAGGAACAATATCGGTCATACAATTAGTAATAATCGTTCGATCACTGACTCGATATAAAATCGAAGTAAACTTTTCAAAGTGAGGATCTTGGGGTAAGACGACAGCATCACAACTTTTGAAAGAGAGTAGCGGCACCGCCGCGTATAGCACGAGAGCGATAAATACATATCAGAAAAGGACCGGGTTGGGTTATCACACAGAAGTCGTTCAAAGCTCTATACGTCATGTGCTGTGTAGTTTCTAGAACTAGCTCTATCAGGGTTCTCCCAGAGAATACCTACATACCTAACATCAACGATTTAATATGACGTCATTAATACATTTAATTTAAATATTTTGGTACAACTCCAACACAGCTTTGTAAATAACAAAAATGTTAGTCGGAAAGTTTGGCAATGTATGTTTCGGTAGAAAAATAGAATATTAACGAAATGACTTGTATTTTCTTTTCAATTATTATTTTAAAGCATACAAAACTGTGTTCAGGCGGCTCTACCTTATTTCTTTTGAATTAATAAATCTTATTTCATACGAATCGAACAGATAAATTTTTAACGCGTCAGTGTGTACACAGCAATTTATCAAAATTTAGCTTATCTTATAACTTATTGACCAATTTTTGGTTTCTACGTTATTCGTGTTATTGTACAAAATACACCAGTTTAAGTTGTGAAAATGCTTCCTTAAACAATGTTTAATTTTAATATCTATCTAATATGTTACTTAATTAACATTTAACTACACCCATTATCATATATCCGATATGAACCGGTTCCGGTTTCTCATATTACATTCAAAACTTACAAATTAACAGAGCTGTAGGTGAGTAGAGTAAAAGCTGACAGCCTATTAAGTAGGTATTGGGAATACAATTAATAAACAAAAACTAAACATAAATTGTATTTTTACTTAATTTTAATGTAGCATCGGCTACTGATTGCACTTAAAATGGCTAAAAATATAAATAAACTATTATTATTACAAATACATTTTATCCGAGCCGGGACATATTTTTCAGTTAAATAATATCGACATTACAGCGATCGGCTACGTGAAATAGTTTAAAAACTGATGCTAATTCAAAAACGGTCACGAGGTCTGTCAAAAAATTTACTTTTTAATTAAACGAGTAGGTAGTAGTTGGTGGCTTAGGTGACTTATTATGTAGTTTTAGATGGCTTTCTCGATTTGTAGCTGTACTGATGTAGGCCACGGGTTCACTCTCCCGTTGCTCTGATAATGGCAATCTTACTATCTGTCACTAACTTCTAGGCGGTTCTTTCGATGCACCCATTAAAACCGGTGATAGCAATTTTTCAGACTCGAGATCGATCCTATGAGGGTTTCGTTATTTGACGTGATATTAATTAACGTCTTTCGGCTGAAACGGAGAGGCGAGTGCGATCTTTTTACTATTAACCGTGTCGTATGTCTTTAGCGGTCGTTTTATATGACTACGAAAACGCATACGATACAAATAGTAGAAAACAGGTACTCGCCCCCTAGATTGTTCTTTACTTGTTACCGAAAGCGGGTCGCGTTCGAGAATCGATGATATTCGCGACGATTTTTCACACGTTTTCGTGAAATTTACGAGTTCAAGTCGATCGGCCGCGGTTTCAGAACGACCCACCCCACGCATATATAATAATTTAAATATACTTCACATACCTAATTGCATATTCCTAAATACCCAAACAATCTTGTTTTCGTGACGCAAGCGGTTCTCTTATCATAATACTCATAGTCAGAGACCACCACAGTTCAGAGGTCATACTTTTCTGCTAATATATACCATCACCTCCATAGGCTACACGAGATCCCGACGGAAAAACGTAAGAGCATTCAACGTAATACATTAATTACATTTCTTGACTTAGTAGATAAGAATACGATAAAAGTTAAATATAAATAACAGTAATGTCCATAGAACTAACGAAATATTCTATATTACCTCTAGAAAAGACAAAAATATCTTCGACACTTAGCTTATCGACCTGTTAGCACCGAGTAGGATTTTCGATTAGATATTTGTTAAATAATGAAAGTGGGTATTAAATATGATATGATATGAAAAAAATTAAAGTATCAAAAAAAAGTTACACGAAAATATCTTTAATTTACATCTATGATTTGCCATACAGCGGGGTTTGAAAAACCCAGAAAAAAAAAGTATTGAAATAACATTCTGCTTATTCATAGTCATGACCGATCGGCCGAGCGGTTACAGATCTCAACTGCGGAGTCGAGGGTCGCGGGTTCGATTCCCGCCCGGGACATATACTTGTGAGCATGAGCATGGCGATTTGAACTGTGTCTAATAATTGAAATAAATTTTAATATTCACCTAGGTCTACCCGACGCTGGCTGAGTAATGTTAATGTATGGGTCTATGGGTAAAATCCGAATTAAAATTTATTTAATTTATCGCAAATTACCCAAAATCTTTGGATAATTCTAAGTAAACCCGGGTAAACCTAGGTTTACTCAATCTTCTAGCATTCCTCGTGACACATATATTATAAAAAATATTTAAGTGTGAATATCAGTTGTCTGGTATCCCATAACTCTAAAAACGTAAGCACTTGAGCCTAGATGGCGCTGTGTAGCATGTCCCAAGTATTATTATTATTATTATTATTATTATTATTATTATAGTGCCACTTTAATGGTTTTAAAATAACTGCTGTCCAGAAAAAGATGATTGCAAATACAATTAGGTTAATTAAAAAAAAAAAAACTATAAAAGTTTTCTTACACTTATCTTACGTTCGGAATTGAATGACGTTTTCGATAAATAAACTTACAAAAACGACGCAAATATCTAATAAAAAATAACTCACAATTGATTGTTAACATGAGACCAATCCCATGTATTTAATGTTTATGGTGTCATTTGTATAGATAATTCAATTTAGTGTTAATTTTATACAGAATATGCCCTTAAAATAGCAATATTTTATGTCTGACAATACATTTAGGTGATCAGTCTCACATTAATGTCAGGTGATTTTGAACAAGGTGTTCAATCAATAAATCTAAAACTAAGTTAAGGGGGGACTACGCCTGTCTAGGACGGTTATTTAATAATAGATAGATCCATCATACAAAGAAATGATTTTCATTTTTCCATTATCACTTTTCTACGTTTCAGTTGATAAAACATTACATGCGATTGTAAAATATATTTCTCTTCAATGTTTTCAAATTACATTATTATTTCCATAGTTTCGAAGCGTTTATAGAAAAACCTAAAATTTGTTGAAAATAAGGTTTAGGTTTTTTTATTATTATTTTATTTTCGGTTTTAGTACAAACGCTTCGAATCTGTTGAAATAATAAAAATGTAAGTCCAAAACGTTAAAGAGAAATAGATGTTATATTTGCATGTAATGTTTTAGTAACTGAAAAATTAAAATAATTTCTACGTACGGTGGCTCCATCTATTATTAAATAGTCGTACTAGACGGGCAGCGTCTCACCTTAAGTGTTTAACTTTCGAGTAAAACCTAAATATCTATCCTGATTAGGCGGACCTTCGACATGTGATAAAGGAAACTCCAAATTTTATATCAATAGAATGCGCGCTTTAATTAATATCTAATGGATTTTAATTATTATAGGTCACAAATTTCATTTAATATTTTCTGGTGTATTGTCTCGATGATCAGTATATAATCGATGTCTATATGAAGACATGTCCCATCATTAACCTTTAAGTATGGACGTCATATTTTTTTAACATTTTTAATGTGGAGTTGCAGGGGCTTTTTTACTCATATGCAAATATTTTAAGAAAATGATTCCAAATCATTTTAAAGTCATATATTTATTAAAATGTTGATCTTCATGAGTAAAGAGACGAGCATGCATAATATTTTTTATTACGAAAAACAACAATAGCAGTTTTCAGCCTTCTTTGCCTTATACCTTAATTTTAACAATTTAAAACTCAACTGTTTAAAAATCAAAATAAACGTTTTTATCTTAAATTGTAATAAACAGGAAACAAAAAAGACCAGAATAGCTGCCTGACAACAAAAATTTAAAATTTTGACAATTGATGTAATGCATGGTGACAGACTCCAGTCAATCTTTCAGTGAATGTTACCCACGTGTCATACATGTAGCGACGCAACTTTTTCTTTCACTAGTCGTTGTGTTGCTAACACTGAAGCTGCTGAGCCGCTCAGGCGTGGAGAGTAGGGGGAAGTGTATGAAACCAAGAAATCAAAAATGTTGCGGAGCGTATGAAGTTCCATGTCCACACTTAAAGGTTAAAAAAAGCTGTTTCAAAAACGTGGCCAGGTGAAATATTTTGAAATCTATGTTTTTTTAATTTTTCTCAACATTTCAGTAACTATGAAAGGCATTTTTAATCATTTTACTAAACTAAATTGAGACAAATTAGCCGCTCAAAAGTTCCCAGATATTCTACATATAGAAATAAATTATACCTTTTTTAACTTTTTTGAAAAGTGAATGGCGCGGAAAACTATACTTTTTTAAATTTATTTCGATCTCGTTACCGATGTATCCGCAACAACAAAAGAAAAATATTAATTTTAAATAAGTAGTACGTTCTACGGTATATATCTGACGATATTATATGAAAAATCACGCGAGAATCGGACTCTTGACAAGTTTGAACAGAAATCTTCAGCAAAGTTACGTCCAAATTAATAAGCACTAAAACGTAAAGTTTTATAGGAATAACTTTGGATTAACCGCAACCCTTAAACGGTACGAACGAACGAACGTCGATGTAAGGACATAGAAACGTCTTTAATAAATTGCAGCGATCGAGAATAAAGATGACAATAATAATATTTATAATATGACACTATTAATAATATTAAATTTCTCGATTAGAAGTAAATGAATAAATTTGTCGAGATTAATCTCGACCGATGTATTTATTTTAATTGGGTCGAAGCGGCCCTAGAGAGCGCTTCCCGGTGAAATTTCATTCGGTTCGAAAAGGAAAAGTTGAATCTGATGCAACGAGTTACTTATTACTCGTATAAAAAGGAACATAAATCGCGTGAGTCTACTAGGTATATGAATTTGTTTCATATCGTTCTTTTACCGACGCCTGTCGACGATCGCTATCTGAGAAATAGAAAACGGTTTTAGATACGCCAAGTATGTTAACTATTTATTTAATGAATAATAAATTTTAATTCGTGAAACGACACTCGATAGATGGACAACGAATGAAACTAAAAAATGTAAATATTGTAAAGCACTCGCCGCGACGAAGAAGACGAGAACCCGAACCGAGATTCGAAGAGAGGGACAAACGGTGCTCTTTTACTCGTAATATAAATCGATATAGGGGAAGTTACAATCGTATCCGGCGTTCGGTCGAGCTCCTAATGATTCCTTACGATAGTTCTGCAACATATAAAATTATTTTACATTCCATTTTATGTTAACGCAGTCTCTAGTTGGTAATGTATTGCAGTCTCGGTCTTTATAGATACTATATGAATTCCTTCTTAATCGATTCTCTCAAAAGAAACGGGAGCTAAATTTTTAAATGTATAAGAGTCACCCGTGATTCTTGTTAGAAAATCGAAGCTATATTTTAAGTGTAAACTTTTAACAGTTTTATTTTGCATTTAGAATTGATATGAAATCTAAGACATATCGATCATGATGTCATATGATGTTGCACAAGTCTTTGCATAATCTTAAGGCACCTTCACTGTGATAGAAAAAATAAAATATATTTTTGTATATCTGTGTAACGAAGCAATCGAGTACCAACATCCATCATCCCGCTCTATAAAGAGAAAATATTACCTTTTTGAACGTATGAAATGAATACATAATTCTACATGTCCACAAATATATTATTTCTAGACAAAAAAAATTCTTAAGCACTCAGCATTTTTGTTACTACCATTGAAGTCGACGATATGTTAATTGGCACATAGATTGCTCTGTATGCCCATTTTCAAAAATCATTTTTTTTTCTATTTATTCATATGTATAATAGGCATGATGACAGTAATTGAAAATCACTGAAATTATATATTTATTTAATGAAACTTGAGTCATGGAATACGAAACACGCATTTATTTTTCTATTAATAGCGAGATTAATAATTATTTTGATAAAATAAAACTACGAAATACGAAAGTCCGCCATGATATGTTGAACACCAATCAGAGCGAATGACGTCACTTTTGAGTAAACAAGTAAACGAACTCGAACGAACTCTGTGTTTTTTTTCATTTAATATTCAATTTTGTTTGTTCCGTCCGTATTATTTAAACCAAACGAAAGTGAAATAATCGCGTTATTTCACTTTCAACGATCAACAAGGATTTACTAAGGCAAACAGTGACAATTTGCCTAAAATTGATGCGTTAATGCTGGGAGAATTTTTAGCATCAAATAAAGATTTTTGTTCAGCAGAATTTAAAAACGTCAAAACCTTTATGTACGTTATTATTTAACAAACATACCGAATAATTTAAATTTTAAATAAAATACCTATTAAGACAACAGTAGTGGTGCAAGATTAAACCTAACATCGAAAAAGATTGTGTTTAATTTAATTTTAGGCCTCAAAAAAGATATATACTATTTTAGGATCTTCAAAGTAAATGAAATACGTCGAAATGACCATCACAAAAATAAAGGTGAGTACCTACTAGGCAACATTGCTGTTGGATCTCGCCTTGCCAGTTTAAGCTACTTGTATTATCTCGTATCGTTTTCTTTTGTGGAACGAACAGGAATAACTTATCAGGCGTTTTTATTGATATGTTATCAGACTGAGGGACCACACACCACCTGTACACTTTAGAATTCATATTTAATAAACTAAATTATTCAATGAGCGTATAAGGAACGTCAGTGTTTGCAAATACGTTTTGTTTGGTTTTGTTTACTCGAAGTTTACTCAAACGTGACGTCATTAGCGACGCCATGACACTGACAAGCGTTTTGGCGCGAATTTCAAATCTAAAAACTAAAATGTGATTTTTTCCTCCTAAATCTTTATTATAAGTAGAAATATGTTATTCATTGTAAGTACTATACGTTTCCGAACACTTTGGAACAGTTTTTCAAAATCTGTCATCATGCCTATTCTGCAGTTCTTTCAATGCAGGGGGCTAAATAATGTTTTACTAATTGATGAAAATTTATGAACGAATAACAATAGTTGGAAGAAAAAGAAACAGTATGGTAATTCATGCCTATTGCGAACACGCATGGATTTAATTACTTTTTTTAAACAGTATTTAGTATTTCTAAATTTCTAGTAACAACGTTAAAAATAAATTACCTTAACCTTATAAGGCTTGTGCAACGATCTGACATGAATACACTTACCCTTTCTTAACGAGCGCACAGTACAGTATTTTAATTAACTCAATCGATAATTTTACATACAATTTGGTTAACGTTCAATTGTTCTGGTCGTTTGGATCGTTTTGTTCTGATTCCGGCCTCAGCATATCGATGCTGGCGACGATCTTCAAAGCGGGACCGAGTTTCATCGAAAGAGCCATCACTAAATGTTCCGGTCGAATAAGTAGCAGAGCCTCTCCATCGACCTCTTGCATCGAGAATTCGTCCGCGTAGCCAGCACAGCCTGGTATACTTCGGATGAATTCGCAAACTTCGCTCACCTGTTAAAATACGACAAATATTATAAAAGTATAGAATAAACATATAATTTTAAACGAAAAGTAAATAAATTAATTTTATTATTTGACTTTTGAATTTGAGTTAAATTTGATAATAATAATAATAATTATTTTATAATAATGAAATACATAAGTATATGAATGTCTTGGAATAGTTTAGTTCTAATATTTAGTATATTTTTGTTAAAACAAATTTATGGCTTATTTAACTGGCAGAAAAGAGAGAATGAATACACACAATAAGTGTAAGATAAAGAAGTCGGAAAAAGCCGACAAAGCGCGAAGCTGGCCGAATGACACGTAAATGACAATCTCAACGCGTCGTTAGATATTTCACATCAAAAGTTGACAAAGGAAGAAAAAATGAGGAATTATTAAGAAGGGCCTAAAATGCGAAACGGTACCTCTGTCAAAGAGCACCCAGACCATAACAGTTACGAATACCTACTATGATATAACGAGTGAGTGAAAAGATTAAATTTATCGATGTGCATAAAAAAGTCATGATAGCCGAGTGGTAGCGAGCCCGCTTCTTGTTTAGAAGGCCGCGGTTCGAATCCCAGGGGACGTACCGATGAGTTTTCACTCTGTGCCTCGCAGAGCACGTTAAGGCGTCGATCCCGATTGCCATCAATAGATGGCAGTCTTTGAAATCCACCAACCACCAAGCACCACTGGAGCAGCGTGGTGGATTAAGCTCCAAGTCACCTCATTCCTGAGGGAAGCCTGAGCCCTGCAGTGGGTATTAGTGGGCTGATGGTACAGTACATAAAATTATAAGATAATCGATACCGTACTAGAGAAAGTCCTAATTTGATGTGTCGAATCTTCCTTAATAGACAGACAGATTTTAGGAAACTATCCATATATTTCATTAGTTCAATGTAGCGAGCGGAATGCAGAAATAAAACGAAACGGGCTGAATTCAAAGGCGCCGAAATGCTAGTGTAACAATATTTTCAATAGCTAGGTACCTTTTCCATGAAGAAAGCAATAAACTTCTTGTTAAGAAGGCTGCGGTTCGAATCCCAGGGCATGTACTAATGAGTTTTATCTAACTTATGTATGCAACTATCACTGATGCTGTGTCTCGAAGAGCACGTTAAGCCGTCGATCCCGGTTGCCGTCAATAGATAGCAGTCGTTATAATTCGTCAACCTGCATTGGAGCATCGTGATGAAGTAAGCTCCGAGTCCCGTCATCCCGAAGGGAGGCCTAAACTCTTGCAGTGGGGCGTGCAATAGAGAATGCAGATATTTTGCGATCTGCCTACAGTAATATCTGACACCTACCGTCCATTTGTTAGCGTTTGGTATTTTGTGCATGCTTCCGTCGGCGTCACCATGTGATTCGGCGGCTGCGCCCGGTTGCGGTTCACTTTTCACATTAGTCGGTTGCGAAGATGGTGTATCTGCTGAGAAATTAAAAGAAGTAAATTTTAATTTTTATACCTATGGGTCAGTTTTTGAAGTGAAAACTTCTTAAGCCGCGTTGGGCACGCGTGACGACATGTTCATTTAATTATTGTATCACTATGTGCAGTACAAAAGTGAGTACTAAATAAATATATTAATATTTTTAAGACGAAAAATAAATAACAGAAACTTATTTTAAATCTTCGTATTTATTTTGGCGTTTAAAAATTGTATATTATTTATTTTGTAATATTTTAACCTCTGCAATATACATCACGCAATTAGTATTTCAGAGTGGCTTGGACGTTTTCTTACTACCGTGATAAAACAGAGTTCTAGGTGTTTAATCATATTTTTATCGTGAATTTTTAAATTAAAATTTTTATAAAATCTAATAATAATTTAAGATCAATAGGTTGAAGTTTAAAATATCATTATTGATGCAAAATTATAGTTTATTACCTTAAATTATTAAATTTTTTAGTTTAATGTGATGAAAAAGGCTCCGATTTTCATTCCATTAAATATTTTATTTTATTTAAAAATTGAATATTTCGAAATCATTGTTTATTAATTTAAATTGTGAAAAAAAACGAAAATCAGATTAGGTAGATACTTTAAATGTAATAATGGCGGAAACTAAGTGCATGAGCGGGTTGCTTTTCGCGGTTTACGCATGCGTTACAAACAGAATGCTCGTTTGTGATTAGTGTAAAGTAAAAAGTTTCTATGTCACAAAGACCGTATTAATAGCAAACGTATTGAAAATTAATTTTCGTTGTTTGTTTGCACATAGTATAGTTCGCTTCAAACTTTATGGCGGATCGGAATAGAACGGTTTAAGCGTTCTTGCGCAGGTACAGTCATATACCCCTCGCTCCACTGTGTTCCACTTTACCTAAAACTGGTTACTGCGACGCGATTTGTGCCTATGTTCGGTTCCGCCATAAAGCTAGATTGGAACTATACTAAAGCCTGTTTTTGTATATTTCTATGAGTCTTATTTCGTTCCTAAAAATATTGCCCTCGAGAGTTAGCGCCACTTGATTTAGATTATTTACTGGTTACTGTTGCGCCGGCGCCGGCGTCCGTGCGCTAAGAATATAGTCTAGCGCACGGACTATATATATTTTGTACATTTGTCAATTGATGTATAAATATGGTCCTATAAGAAGTACATGTGTGTACTATTCTGATTTCCTTTTACTTGGTAAGCCCTGATGACTTTCAAAACTGCAAGTTCTGGCTATCCGACCTATTCGACTTACCGTGTCGTGATCGAGAAGAGTGTATGTGGCATGCCCGCCTCTCGGTTAGAAGGTCACGAGTTCGAACCCCAAAAAAGCGGGTATGTTAATGATTTTTTTTTTGACTCGAGTACATAATTATCGCTGACTCCTTGCCTCGGAGAGCACGTTAAGTCGTCGGTCCCGGTTGCGATTATCAGTTAAAATCCACCAGCTCGCACTGGAACAGCGTAGTGGATTAAGCTCCGAGTACCGTTATACCAAGGGGAGGCATAATGGGCCGATATGGTATCCGACATATTTCCTGTTTACTTACAGTTATTTATATAGTGGAAGTGTATAAGATCTGCTAAAATGCATGAACTATTAACGTACCAGTATCGTTGGTAGAACTGATGCGGGGAACACTGGTGCCATCTTCCGAGCGCGATTTCTTTCCTATTGTGAAAAAAAATAATTCATTAAAATATTAGAGCCGCTTTAAAACACTGCAATCACGGTTCGGTGGTTAAACTGAATTTCACTCAATATCGCAATATCGCAAACAGGATGGAAATTATCTTACTCGGTGGTTCATCGGATGAAGGTAATTTATCTTTGTCTTGCTCTTTGTCGGTAGCCCACTCTCTCACCGGCCGGTTAACCTGCGCATCATAGCACAACTTTTTTTAAATATTTGTCCAGTTTCACTGCGAAATTCTCTGTATTGCCAAATATTAATCTGTACATCCATTATATGAAAAAATTGTAAATTTTTATATGAAATATATCGTGTTATTTTTGTCGTCGTACTATTTATAATAGCGGACATATCTAATTGTATTTTCGAGTTCTTAACACCGATTTGAAAGAAGTTTTGAAATTAATTGGCCGAGGCCTGGCTGACGTATAATAAGCAGACCATACGATTTTTTCCTATAAATGGATGACAAATTAAATCAGTAGGTATAATGAAACATTGAAACTTACAGCGAACGGTTCACCGGCTTCCTGTATTACGTATCCTTCGATGACGTGCGTCAGGATATTTGGTTTCACCATTGCTTTAGGCAAACTCTTGTCTGAAAAAATGTACATTTAATGACACCGTTATAAAGCAAACGTAGGGCGAATGGCAAATTCATTGAATTCGATAGTAGTTTAATAAAGTACCGATTTCAAATAGTAATTTATCTTTCTATCTCTTTATCCGTTCGAAGGCGGGGCGGGTCGCTAGTCTGATCTAATTGAATAAAGAGAAAATATTTGACTTTTTGTATGTCTGTTTGTATGTAATAAATTTTAAAAATTCAATTTATAACACAGTAAAAACAGGTGTTAAAATTAGTAAGTCGATGCACAGTCTGAACCGTTAGAATAAATAAAGTGTGAGAAGGTTGTTTAAGTTTACATATCAAAGTGCAGCCCAAACCGCTATTAAAAATTTTAAATTTTACAGTCTGCAACGAGCGACCCAAAATGAAATGTATGTATGAAACGTAATTTCAATTTTTAACAAGTTGAAAGGGTTAAAATTATTTATCAACGCACACCCCGAACCGCATAGAACCATGAAAGCGCAGATACTTGTTATACGATAATGTAGGTATACGTTAAGAATTTTTCAAAATTCGACTTCTGTAATGGGTCGAAAGAGGGGTCGAAACTTACGAACCATTTTAATCAACGCAAAGCTATATTTAGCTATTGCGTACTTCCCACCGTTTACATTACCAACCCGCGCAACCTTAGTAAATATTATTCATATATGCTTAACCTAACCGTGAGATAAAAATCACCCATAGCACGTAGACGAAGTCGGGGACAGATGCTAGTTTATATAATATTAAGGAATATAATTTACCTTGAGCAGTATTTTGCGCCAAAGCATTAGGACGTAGAGTGGGGGAAGCAGACGTGGTGGTGAAGGGTGATGAAACGGTCACCGGTGTTGACGTAGACGTACTTGTTGTTGAAGTGGAGATCGTACTCGCTTGCGTTGTCATCACCTGTATGACAAAGATTCAAACATTTAGTTGAAAACAATATAGTTGAATCAGCGAGGAGAATCAATCAACGTTTTATGATTGATTAAAAATCAATTGAATAAATACTTTTTGCGTCATTATCTTCTGCGTCTTTGATTTTCAAATCATTAATTGTAACAAGTTAAAATGTATTTTATTGACAATTTACAAATATCAAAACAATAATTTTATAAATAGCACCCAAAGGTAATAAAAGTTACTTACAGGTAAAAAAATCAAATTCCATTTAAATTATCCATTGATTCTCTTACTGTAGCTTTTTTTCAACCGATAGGAATATGGTATTGATTTCCTTCAAGAATTTGCCTCCATACAATTCCCGTGTACGCTTTTCACTCTTTGTGACGATATATTCAAATTAAGCTTCGAATTCATTTAATACTAGCGGTCGCCCGTGGTTTCGCTCGCGTGGTTTACACGTTGCACGTTAGCATTAATTAGGGGTTCACTTTACACGAACACATTGAAACGTGCCATTTTTAATTTCCAACCGAGAGGTGTTTATCCCTTTAAGGTTTAAATTTCTATAAATGCTAAAACATGTCTTCGTTGATTTTCAATCAACGGACTTTTCCTAGTTTTAAAACGTCATATTGTTGAACGTTAGCCGATATAAATTTTAAACTTTTCGTTTTATCAGAATCTAATCATAAATTATTAATACTGAACCATTCCAAAACATAGAATAATTACAAACATGTTTTAAAAACGAGAAAAGTGTCGACTGACAGTTTCCATTGCGGCGACCATAAAAGTGAGGCCCTCTTCTGCGTTTAACGTCTAACCGTTCGTACTCTGGCTAGCTCGTGTAAGATGGCGACTTTTAGTCCGAGTTTCAGTGAGCAAGATCCCCGCGCGCCGGTCTTCAACCCCGCAAATTGCGTAATATCATTTCGATACTGTGAAGTGACATTTATGACTCTATTAAAACCGAACGCTGCTGTCAAATTAATTAACTCAATGGCGGCGACGAACCTTGCTCGTCACACGCACCACGTAGGTACGTGCCTTACTACTAGAATATTTATAATGTCGGCCCATTTCTTATAGAAACATCAATACCTTATTGTGTACCTGCGGTGCGACCGACGATGTCCTTTGAGCACTCGAAACCGGAGGTGCGGCGGCAGTCGCCTCGGGCACTGTCGCCGTTTCGGTGCCCGTGCTCGACACAGAAGTCTGAGATGGAGATTCGGTCTTGAGGGCAGCTTTCACCATCGTCTCTGTTCATAGATCGTATCGATAGATCAGTATTCGCCCTTTCGATCGGTGAAGCGGTTTAATAGTGGCGGCGGGTTCGATTCCCCGTCCGGGACAAATATTTGGGCGCCTGAACACGTCGATCTGTTCCATATCTGCGTGTAACGTATCTATATATATATCGTCCAGTACCCTTAATACGGGCTCCAGGTTGGCCATATGTGAAACGTCTCGGGTATTATAGGTAATATTATTTTAGTTTTAAAAGGATTAAGGCGTGCGCTACGGTGCCTACGGTAATCAAAATAATGACTATACAGATGATCGACTCCTAATATTATTTATAAATAGGTGAAGTCGAAACCGTTCAGTACCTTCTTTTTTTCGTTTCGTTTAGGAGCTACGAACTTTAGTGTTATCGATAAAAAAAATTTGACACACTCTACGTAAAGTGAAACAAAACGTTCATTTAGAAGTCACCGTTCGATATACTCTCGTAATACTTTTAAAAATTAAGTAAATACGATGATTATAGACGCATAGCAACTGTATAACGAAGGAACCTCAATAACGTTCAAATCTAAAAAAAAATAATAATGTATTATAGTCGAATCGCGGTTAGATTCCCACCGCTGGGTGACCGGGTGAACAGGTGGGGTTCATATAAACGCTCGTCCGATCTGGGATTAAAATCCGAAACTTCGAGTTTCACAGAATCGATCGTTATCCACTAGGCTAATGAAAAGTGCAAAATGTTATGACGGCGTATTCGGTCGAATCTAGTTCGAACAAACAAAACCTAGACGCGTGAAATCGAAAATATGTTGTTTTACTTTTAACCAACTTGAAAAAGGAAGTTTTTTATTTAGTATGTTCACCTCAATACTCCCGAGGTGGTTCCATTATCGCCGAGGTGATGGATACCCCCAAAGCTTATAGGCTATATAATAATAAACTCTACTTATATAAAATACATATAAATATATATATATATAGTTATAACAAAAAATTTAAAAAAAGCACATTTTTAGAAAAAAAAGTAACTTAAAACCGAGTTCTTAAACAGTTAAAAATATTATTGCTATAGTTGACTCGGCACCGACCGCTTAAACCGTATCCGCATATTAATATAGTAATGGTAAAAATGTTCTTTTAATTGTCAATGTCGATAGATAGCGGTCGTTACGATCCGCCAGCCCGCATCGGAGCAGCGTGGTGGATTGAAGCTCCAAACTCCCTCACCTCGAGGAGAGGCCTAAGCCCCTGCAGTGGGGTATAAAAAAGGCCGATGCGATGAAACGAAATAACGCTCTTTTATTTAAAGTCATAACATTATTTTTAAATTTTTTGTTAAAGTTTTTGAAGTCGATTTTCATTTATTTTATTACAAAATATCGATTAAATTTTAGTTGTATATGACGACCAAAAAGAGGGTTTCACTTATTCGATGACCCATATAGTCACCGCTCATACTTATCTGGCGTTTTCACTTTTTTAATCAATATCGTTTTCTTTTTGTAATTACTCGAAATTATAAAAATGTGTTGATATTTATGCAGCTCTGTTTTTTAAAATATAATTTTTGGTCGATTTGAATGGTTCCCTGAATATTTTTTTTTTTTTTTTGGGTCGGTAATATCTTTAACAACAGGCATGCGATCTGAAGACTTAAGATTTTTCAGTGCAAGGTTCTTCCGTGTCATTTCTTACTCGAAAATGCATCGAATAAGACTAATCACTGTGCTTCACTGAGATAATTTCGTTCTATTGTTCAATGCAAATATATCAATGAAAACATCCTTTACACATCTGCACTGTGACCTAGAATTGCAAATAAATCATTCACGTGTCAGTAATCGTACGATAAAGACGTGTATCGGTGAGCTCGGTAAATATTCAGGGCTGTAAAACTCGTTCGCATCGTTGATACGCAATTAATAATGAATTTAAGTGAGCGTGGCCGATGTGGTGACAGTGTATCTGACGTCGCTACTTGTATCTCATGTGACCAGGTGTTTCATTTCCACTGTGCCGATTTATCTAAGATCAGACAGGATACAGATAGCATGCAAATTGAACTGAAGAAAATTAAAATACATCTGTCGCAACTGACTCTTTTTGTATTTATTTTCATAGTAATATATATGTATATTATAAGTTTAATATCAGATTTATCATTGAAATGTATGAGAGTTCGGGTATTAAAACTATAAACTTATTAATGCGAGCCCTAGGTCGGTCACCGCTGGATGCTTTATATTGTTATATTTATGTAGTCTATTCAGCGCTGGAATATGTGGACCGTTGGTCGATGGAGATTGTGATTCGCATTTTCTGTCTACCATCCAGTTGTCTTTGTCTTAGAGTCGATGTTTTTGATATATTATTCTGGTGGGATTTTAATTATGCTTACCGAATACCGAAATAGTACTAATGATCGTTAATATGAATCGCAGCCTGCTGGGTCAATTTTTGAATGTCCTTTATTATAATGTTATTTTAAAATTGAAAATGATCTTGTTGTCGTGGCTTGCGATGGCGTTCAATGATTTAAGATATGGTGGGGCATATGGTAAAATACGTAATATTAAAAATATCATAGTTTATATATTGTTATTTGTCGTGGTGGTGTTATGTTCGCGTAGTGGCTTTCGGTTTGCCGATTCATACTACCCGCTATTTCTTTTTTTATGTATGTGTTATGTATATATTTTATGATATTAAAAACTGTGAGTTTGCCGGCTGTACGTGGAACCCGTTTGCACCAGTTCTTTCTTCGTGAGTTGGAATTTATTGGCATACTATTGATGACGGTCATACTTGTTTGGGCCTTAATTTTTAAAATTTTTTTGGTTCTGTGTTTTGTCCAGTTTTACTACTCATATTATTTATATTTAATTTTATTACTATAAGTAATTCATTCATCAGATATTAAAAAAAATAAATAATTAATAGGATAAAGCATCAAACAATAAAATGACTTCTGTGATGAGATTTTTTCATCAAAATAATCGTACTCTAAGAACCAAAACGAACTCGTTTCATCAAACGAGTACGATGTAATTCTAATAACCGAACCCTGGTTGCATGATGGTATTTTTGATGCTGAAATATGTGATTCAAGATACGAAATATGTCGAGCTGACCGAGATACATCCTGGGGTAATAAAAAACTGGTGGTGGGGTAATGATTGCTATTAAACGATCACTTGGTGCACGTTCTATGGGTCACTAGTCTCGATTCGGTGCCGGACGCACATGGCTTACGGTTTCGTTGCGTATTTTGCGTACTTTGAGCGGACTTGCACATTGTCTACCTGCCTGTGTGGGTGCTCAGCAACCTAACAGAATAAATGATGTTATAGAGGTTACATGTAACATCTGTTCTCAGTTTTCGGGAGATTTTATCTGAGTGGTAGGTGATATCATTTTACGAAACGTAGAGTGGCATAATTCGAGTGCCATACATTTAAGGCGAGGAAGTATTGAGGTTCAGGAAAGGGGTACGAAGTTTGTTGCCGATCTACTCTTTCTCGGTTTTGCTCAATATAACTATTTCACTAATAATCATGGGAACATTTTAGACCTAGTATTCAGTAATTTTCCCATTGAATTGAATAAAAGTGATAACAATTTAGTATCCTATCATCCTCATCTCGGGCTTGATTTGGGTGACATTTTGATACAACCACTTAAAGTCGATATAAGTGTTAATACTTGTAAATTTCGCAAAGGAGACTATGATTCGGAGATGATGAGGGGTGGTTTTAACGACCAGCACTGGAGGGTTCATGTTTTCTGTAATAAGTTATGTATATATATATGTGTTGTGTATTTCATAGTTTAGTTAAATTCGATTTATTGTTCTTTTTTATTCTTACTTAATTATGTTATGTGGTTGTTTCTGTGAAAACAATTATTATAATAATACATTTTCCCGATTTAGACTTACATTTGTATTTGGTTGTTAAAGCTATCGTTTTCCTTCACATAAATAAATAAATAATTATTATTAATATAAAACCAGAATCAGCCACGTGTTTGAAAAATTCTGCTGAAGTTACTTAAATCGCTTAATGATTTAGTTAAAGAACTATAATCACTACATATTATAAAATAAAATCCCCCGCCGCGTCTGTCTGTCTGTCTGTCTGAACGCGATCAAAGCCAGCTGGGATCTTTCATCGAAAACGCTGCCTAATCCTCTTGAGATGTAACAAAATAATCTACGAAGGAATTGTGTATCTTATATATAACTAAAAAAAACATTACGGCTTATATGCTCTGCTATTCGTGCGAAGCCGGGGCGGGTCGCTAACAAATACTATAGTACGTAGCACTTCTTTTTCTTATTTTTTATCTTGTATTTATAGGTGAAAAGAATGATCCTAAAACCTGCCATTGCCTTTAGTACACTGCTATTAGTATTGCTATATGCAAGATACTGTTAGGAAGTATGGCTCACTTACCGGTGGAAGCTGTATTGGTCGAAACGGTGGACGATTGAGTAGCACTGTTTGCGCTGACTGGAGTTATACTTGATTCTGTTTGAGGTTCGGCAACGACGATTTGCTGTGGTACTATATGTTGCACAACAGGGGCCTGGCAACAATTGTGAGTATGACATAGTTTCAGACCATTATAATTAAAAATAAATAAATAGTTTTAGGGCTGACATACGCACTTATCAAAGCATGTAAATAGATTTAAAATTTCAAATTTTTTGTAAATCCATACGCTGATGTACCTCACTCTTCCATTAGCGATAACTCACATCATCTAAGATTAAAATAAAAACATATCGAATGTAATGTAATAGTAATGAGATCTTCGTACTGCAAAACTTAGCAATCACAGAGCATTCGAGTAGGTTAGAGTTGGCATGTAGGAAGATATGCTGCTGTCCCCTTCAAGCACGCAGTATGTTACATACTTAAGACAGATCTCACTACCTAAACTCTAAAATGTGACATGAAATCATACCAAAGATGTATATGAAAAGGAAGAGCAACTTAACCGTTTTCTAAAATGATATAAAGACATAACTAAACACTACTGAGACAAAACTATTTGCCTATACAAAATATTTTTACTAATATTCGTTGTGTAATTATTCTTGGGACTCGTGTCTCTGAACGAATTCCGTCACATGGCACCTCTAACCTACTCGTTTTCTGTATTAACGATAGAAAAGTGGGCATTCTGGCATTCTAATATGTCGTTATTTTTTATCTGGCAGCATACTCTTATAACAGTATATTAGAATAATAATAATAATAATAATAATAGGCCCCAAACTAAGCATTAGCTTGTATTTTGGGTGCCAAGCGAAGACACCACATACATATAACAACCAAGACCCTGTACCAATATCAATATTCATCATATGCCTCGTAAGCAGAAGCATACCTCCAGCTTCGTAGGCAGGATCGCTACCCACTAGGCTAAACGATCGTCAGTAGTAGTAGTCAGTCGTAGTATACTTTTGTGCCGCGTTTTTTGACTTTTATTATAGATAAGGGTTTCATTTTTACAATGTATTTCATTAAAAAAATGTTAATAGGTATAACGAATGGGTATGTGTACACTTAATTTGAAATAGTGCAACAAATTTTTTGATGCTGTTTTGTATTAAAATTGTTTTCCTCTAGTATTTCTGAGGTTTTGATATATTTTAATTAAATAAATCTATCAGTCCTTACTTACTTCTCTGAGAAACTAGAAACGTGAACTTATTTTTGTAAATCAATTCAAATATATATGATAACTTGATTGTATTATACTAATAATCAGGGTATTTTAAGATTTACAACAATTTGGTTAATCTTAGAAAATAGTTTTCATTCATTTCCAAACGGATAGGTTAGGGTGGGTTTGTCTATTCCAATATAAGAAGCGAAACGGAACACATCGACAAGTCGTCCAGAAGGCTTTCGACCAATTTAAAATTTAGCGAAGACAGATTGTTATCAAATAGGTTTCCAGCTTTCTGAACAAAGACAATTTAGATAACTTTGACAAGTTATCTATTCATGAAACTCTTTTGGTGTACGTCAATATGCACGGGTGCACGTCTTAATGAAATAAAAATTATGCTATTAATATAATGAACACGAAAATAAACTACGAGACTCTTTACACTCTTACTAAAAAATAATAGAAAACACTAAAAAAACTAAAATTTACCAAACAATACCATACCACACAATCGGCCCATTAATGCTCCACTGCAGGGGCTTAGGTCTCTCTTCGGGATGAGGTGGCTTGGAACTTAATCCACCACACAGCTCCAGTGCGGATGGTGGATTTCGACTGATTGAACCGTGACTGATGGCTTAACATGCTCTCCAAGGCACAGAGTCAATGATAGTTATATAGATAAGCCAGAAAAAAACTCATGGGTTTCGAACCACGACCTTATAAACAAGAAACAGGCTGCTACGACTCGGCTATCACGACACTTAATCTACCAAACAATCTATACTTATATACTTATAATATTATAAAGCTGAAGAGTTTGTTTGTTTGAACGCGCAAATCTCAGGAACTACTGGTTCGAATTGAGAAATTATTTTTGTGTTTGATGGTCTATTTACCTAGAAAGGCTATAGGCTATTATTATATTAGCTACGGCCAATACGAGTGGAGCATCAATGAAAAATGTTGCAAAAACGGGAAAAATCATACGTTTTGAGAGCTTCCGTTATGCACGCTGAGTAAACGGTTGATGTTAAGCAAAAATCATGTATTACGGAATCGTTCCCCTTTAAAAGTTCTAACCAAAAGTCCGCGACGCCATATGTGTATTTTTTAAGATTGACTTACTATAATCTTGTTTATGGCAATCAAATTTGTTGCTAGACGCGCCAGATAATTTATTTGATTGGATGATGACGATGATACCATAGTGTAATGATACTATATAGTTGGACTAGCAACCCACCCCGACTTCGCATGGGTGCAATGTACTAATGCGTGGAACGGGAAGAGGAACGTTTCCGTAGTCCACCCGGGCAAAGCCGGGTACGACCGCTATGAGTATCTAAAATTGCATTATGTGCTAGTAATGCCTAAACAGACCACTAATTACCATAAAATGTTGGCATTTTACCAAATAAAGTTGAATGGTGCCAAATTTAGTCAGACTTATGGCATATTATATTTGTAAGGATTTTGTGGGAGCGGCATGATGGATAACATTTTAAATGTAAACATGGTTTATATTTTGGTGGTAAAATAGGTACTATTTTTAAATACGTAATGGTCGATTAAACAAAAGCCATAAAAATATGGACATTCACTCACAGGAGGTGGAGGCATTGTCTGCTGCCCTTTTTCATCTTCACTCTTGACATGGGCAACTAATGTTTGTTGAGGCATAGGGCTTCCTATACTACCGACCACGGCAGTTTGCACAGGCTGGGCGATCAACCCTACTGTTCCTTGAGCGGCTTGCAATGTTAGCTGAGGTGGATTCATACTGCTGCCGGTCATCTGAAATTATATTTTTATGATTATAATTTTGAATGCTACATACGTAAACTTTCACTCGTAATGAAACTGATAATCGTTTGTGCTAAAAGAGTGCAGTTCGTTTTTGTTGCAAGTGCTGAGTTTGATTCCTGAGCAAGTGAAGGATTCTATAATTGAGAATCCTGAGTACACTGAGGGATTCAAAAGCACAAGAAACAAAATATTTTGTTATCGTGTGACACGTACAATTTTTCACCTCACTAGGGAGAACATACTAGTAATTAGAGAAATGATTGTAACTAGATTGAAGGATGTAAAAAACCCCCTACCGGTCTTCACGCATTTACCAAGTCAATTATTTGATAATTCATAAGCTTTCAAATATTTTTCATATGACTTTCCAAGAAGGTTTAGAATTAAAAACTTGTTCATTTAACTCTAACAGCGCTAAATTACAATCTTTGTCACCAGATTTATTCATTACGAGTATACTATTTTTTTTTAGATTTTCACATCATAAAACAAAAAAACCTAATTGATGGAATAGAAGGATTTGTTTTTTTTTCTATTCTTTTTTTGGGTGTGCTTGGAAAGTGTGACTTAACACAAAAAAATTTAAAGTCATGTGACTTTATGTTGTCATAACTGATTAAATAATATTTTCGAAAAGCATATGACTTAAAATACAAATTAATCCAAAATTTTATAGTTTTTTTAAAAACTCAACATTTAAAAATATTGTATAAGAAATAAAATGTTGTAGTTGGTAAATATATGGAGTTTCTGAAGATTTTGTGAGCTAACAAAGTTAGAAATGTTGATTACCTAATAGTGTTCTAAATTAACAACACCTGAATCCAAAACACTGTTTTTCACTGAGCACCTACTTTTGCTCATTGGTTTTAAGAAAGAAAGGTCTGCTTTTCAGCTAGTGAGGTGAAAATAATTATTAGTAAAAACACAATTAATAAAATATGTAGGAGTTGAAAAGGAGATTCAAACTTAACTATATTCTACCAAAATACAATTTTAAATAAATAATCAATTCAATATACTAAAAGGTACAAAGTTAAAAAACAAAATTATGTTCATTCTTAACATGCTCAACTAAGTAACTGCATAGTTTTGATATCATGACATTCATGCTTCAAAATATATCTATACTAATATTATAAAGCTGAAGAGTTTGTTTGTTTCTTTGTTTGTTTGAACGCATAAATCTCAGAAACTACTGGTTCAAATTGAAAAATTCTTTTTCTGTTGGATAGTCCATTTATCGAGGAAGGCTATAGGCTATTATTACATCACGCTTCGACCAATAGGAGCGGAGCAACAATGAAAAATGTTGCAAAAACGGTAAAAATTACTTCTTTTGAGAGCTTCCGTTGCGCGCGCTACGTAAACGGTTGATGTTAAGCAAAAATCATGTACTACAGAATCTTTCCCCTTCAAAAGTTCAGACCAACAGTCTGCATCAGCGTATAGGTATCTTTTCAGGTTGACTTACTATAACCTTTTTTATGGCAATCAAATTTGTTCTAACGTAATGCACTATTTGTGAAGATGTTTTTTAAACATGATATTAATCCTTATCAAATTAAATACGTTTTGACGTTTAAGATATTCATGCTTATTATATTTGCCCTTTCCACCATACAATTTCAATTAATATCTTAGCAGTTATCGAAATTTTAAAACTATAGCGCGACAAAATAAATTTGCTGTTTGCCTCTGTTCGTTATCTTCTTACTTCTAAACAAGGCAATGGACTTTGATATTGTTGTCATCAGTAATATAAAGAGCTAAAAACGAGGAAGGTTTGTGTATATAACTATCGGTTTCGCCCGGGCGGACTTTAAAAACCTTCCGCCCGTTCCCGTACCGGTGAGACGAGTATTGCAAAAATAGTATTGTATTGCGTAAGTGTTTTTATAATTGAATACAAGTGCCACAAGTATAGTTCCAATCAAACTTTATGGCGGATGTGAACATAGGCACAAGTCGCGTCACAGTTACCAGTTTTAGGTATAGCGGGACGCAGTGGAGCGAGGGGTATATGACTGTATTTGCGCAAGTGTTGCGCAAGCACGCTATAGCGTTGTATTCCGATCGGCCATTAAGTTTGAGGCGACCTACACTAATGCGTGGGATGGGAAGAGGAACATTTCCGTAGTCCACCCGGGCGAAGCTAGGTACGACCGCTAGTCGTATATAATCACGTGAAACTTTGTTAACTGTGACTCCTGTGAGTCATGCAACAATTTATAGTTTGACCGAAACCGCTGTACCGCGCCTTAGGTATGTGCGCGGCGAGGAGCGAAGGCAGCTCCTAAGCGTTGACGATGGACTGACAGAGCAGATCTGCCTGCAGACATGGCTCTGTTTTCCAAACTTGCCTGATTCATAACAATACATACTAAATTTGAAATTCGCCCAAGATAGAAGAATGACGCAGACCCAGTGACGGAGCGATGAGCCAACAAGAAGCTTTATATTATTTTTATTTGCATTAAAAATATTTAATGTGGGAAGTACCTACAAACCCTATAATATGTAAACTGTAGGTGATCCTATTTGAAATAAATAAATAAACCCTCTTGACAACATACTTTCTCGTCTGCAAAGTTTCCTTAAAATCTGTTTAGCCGTTTTGGAGAGTAGCTCGAATAGGCAGATACACGTACAAACATCCAGACGGACAAAAAGTAGCGAATGTCAGTTTTGACCACCTCCTTGTCATACCTTTGAAGTTTTATTAAAATCGGTTCAGCCGTTTTGGAAATCAGCTCGAATAGACAGACAGTTCGATTTTATATAGTATATAGCCTATAACCTTCCGCTAGATTAAGGCTATCAAAGTCAAAAAGAATTTTTCAAATCCGACTGGTAGTTTCAGAGATTAGCGCTTTCAAAGAAACAAATAAACAAACAAACTCTTCAGCTTTATAATATGAGTATAGATTCATCACTAGTTTGTTTGTTTTATAAATGTTGACCGCTCCGTTATTAGTAACTCTAACTTAGGTTCTCGTTTCGAACCTCACTCTATATGAATATTTGAGCCGGATCATAATCAATCAGTGTTTGTGTTGTCGTTGTTTGTACCCATAATACTTATTACTAATATACCGTACCATGATCCTTATTGGAAACGAATATATTGTACAAATTTTAAGAAATAAACGTACCTATATATTTTATTACTACAACCAATAGAAATATTTAACTTTAAATATATCGATAACGTAACACAAAAAGTTGATGGCATCGTTACCGAAATTGAAATAAAACAGTCTTTAGCCGCATATTCAAGATGGGGCGGGGTAATGAAGTTATATGCCACATGAAGACGAAGCACATTTCGACATCGTTTTATAGATGGACGAAGGATGACGTCATTGGCATAAACGAGACCGAGGATCCGATGCAGAACAAATACTTTCGAGTCGCTGATCCGCTGATTACAAGTAAAGGATTGAACAAAGAACTGTGGAATTGAGGTATTATTATAACGTTACTTTTCTACAAAATAAATCAACAATTTTTTTTTCTCTACAAAGTATTTCTTTGAAATCTTGGTAGATACAGATCTTACGTAAGATGGGGGGAGGGGGTTTAAACAAATCTTATTTTTTCTTTCTTGCACAAGAGGAGAGGAGGATAAAAAACAGTCTTAAGTAATTAATGAACAGCCTCATTCCATTTGGCGACCGCTTCACGTGGGTAGCGATCCTGCCTACGAAGCTGGGGGTCCCGGGTTCGATTCCCAGGTTGGGCCAGTATTTATATGATGAATATTGATACTGGGACCGGGTCTTCGTTGTTATGTATATGTGTTGTCTTCGCTTGGTACCCAAAACACAAGCTAATGCTTAGTTTGGGGCCTAGATGTTGTTATGATATATACGTTAATTATTATTATTTCATTACATTCCATTAGCCCACATTCGCGCATTGCTGGACATAGGCTTCTCACAGGGCACGCCACACTTCTCTATTATGGGTCATCTTCATCCAGCCGCTACCGGCAGCTCGGTTTATATCGCCAGTCAAGTGAACCGCCCTAGACAGACTACGTTTGCCGGTTCGTGGTCTCCTTACAAGAACCTTTCTGTCACATCGTCCATCGGTTTTTCGGTAGATGAGACCAGCCCACTGCCACTTGAGCTTACTAATCTTGCAGGCCATGTCGATCACCTTTCTTCTCTGGCGGATGACGTCAATTCTGATTTCATCCATTCCATCCATGACCCATCAGAAATATCACGAAGGAAGGTCGTTTCATAGCTCGCTGAGCGACTTTAAATCGGCGAACTAGTCCTACCGCCAGTGTCCACGTTTCAACACCCTAGGTCAGCCCCAGCCCCATATAAAGTGTAATATAATTTGGTAGTGATTAGAAATCATTGCTTGTAGAATTTCGTAGGTGAAATCACTGCGAAAAATAGTTATTTCATCAAATGAATTTTAATTTTTACCATCGAAATAAAAATAGTGTAGTGAAAAATGGATATATTACGAATATGATTTATTGACTCATTCAGTTAGCTAAAAAAATTATTATATAAAAGATTATAATATATCACTGCATAATTATCAAAACTGTTAGTTTACAATCGATTTGATGAGATTGTAAATTGTCGATGAATCGTGAAAGGACACTGAAATTTGTAATTCTGTTTACTTTTTCGTAGGTTTATAAACTAAGTAAGTCTAAGTGGCAGTGTATAATCTTGTTATCTTCAGGAAACTATAAACGAACGAACAAATCACGCCGGTTTTTCAATTTAACGCATGCGAAATTGTAAACTGGCCTCTGTTGGGCACAGGTGTTTCTGTCTATAGAGTTACAAATAGGGGGAAAAAATATAAAAATTTTGCTGTTTCTGAAATAACCTGTTTATGGCAGGACCAAAATAATGGCGGCGTGGGAATGAAAGAAAAATAAGTACCTTGTTCAACGAATCAATGCGTATTTCGCGTTTCGTCAAATGCAAAATCACAACCTGACATGGTTTGATTATAAACCCATAACGGTTTTTGTTTTTACTAATGGCCGGTGACGTATACAACGATAAATCGGAAAGACAACGTAAAAAGGAACGAATGGTTATTATACTATGCCGACTTTCTCCGCGCTTTTGTTGATTGTTAAAACAGCCGATGAAAACTTTTTAACCCCTGACGTCAAAAATGAGGCGTGTAATAAGTTCGAGGCCTATGTATGTGTTTGTCTGAGTATTGTAGCGTCTATACGCGGATACATCGATTATGTTTCGATTCTTCGATTCTTAAAACTTCTTTAAGCGCGACACATTGATTAGCGAACGAAAGTCAACCGTCACGCGTCACGCTCGCGTCGGTGACGCTAAATCACTTACGTACCTATACTGGTTATCTGTTATAGTTTGCGTATGTTTTGTATTTAATTAATGTAATATTTCAAGTGAACACAATGTGTGTATACAGTTAAAATTTAAACTTTATTAGTGAGTAGTTTAAAATAATACGTGTTTGTTATTGTATATTTGTGCACGCGTGTTACTATCCTTGCTCATATATGTTTTCACATCTATCGTATGGTTATATTTCTGTCTATCTATCTGCAGTATGGTAATTTTTAAACAACTGTTTTTTGATGCGTTTTTCTTTTGTTTTCAAAGCTGATTAATCTGGATTATTATAAAATACTTTTATTTAAATAAAAATTAGTTAGAATTGTCAAATAAAAAATTCCAAAAGCTTGAATTAAAAAACAAATGAAAAACTCTCATTAAAAAAATATTTGTAAAGAATAAAATAGTTTCATTAATTATCAAATAATTTTTGAATTTCAAAAGCGTTGAGAGTCGATAATTAACTTTATACCTACCTACTTGAGCACTCATATTTTTTGGTTGTGACGTAACGTAACATAATTTAAAAAAAATTATTATTGACTTACAATTTCGGAATAGCCCCATCGACGAAAAGACTTCATTGATTTGACAGGAAGAAGATATTTTCCAAATTTGTTATTTGGGACGTTTGAGCTTGTATATTGCATACCGATGGGGACTTTTTACTTGTTTAACTAGCCTAGTAACAGCCTAGACGAAAATGTATACAAAAATTCTGTTTACTAAGAAGTTTACCGGAGACTGGTCGTTTATATATCTAAAATTACTGGACGTCTCTAAAATGGTGTCAAAAAATGGTTCTAAAATTATGTTGTGCACACTCATGCAACTTTCGAGGTATACAAAGGAATTATAAATTATAGCTCAAGTGAGTACAACCCTGTTTATAAATCGAGATACATTGAAACTATAGGACAGAGCTGGAGTGGGTATTGAGTAGCTACGCCGCCAAGTACTTTAAACGAATCCAACGCAGAAAAAGTGATAATATTGAATTAAAAATTAAAAATGTTTAACTAAAATTGTATTAAGAGTTTTTATTCTTGTTTCCAAATACTTCATATTGTACGTTCCTCCAATGTCATATGATATTGCGGTCTGTACACCACCATAAAAATATGGTGGAACAAATAGCACTTAATAGTATGTGTAATGCAATCACTTCTACTGATTTCTTTTTGACTCGTTTTAGTGAGCTGATTCAGAACAGAACTAGAGCCGGTTAAATTGCACATGGTATATTATTATACGAAGTGACATTAGCAATTTGTAGACGAAATTAACTCAGTTTTTGATTAGTACAATCATCAATGCGAATATGAATGATCTGTAACAATCTGTGATAAGAACATAAGAATGAACAAGATAATAGTAGCCAATAATAAAAGAAGAAGAATATAAATTCATACAAATTGTGAGCATTTGCAGGGTCCGAGATTCTGCCAGTGATTCGGCTGATGATTGCAGTATATTCCCTCGGATCCAGTAAAGTCCATTTGCCAGGTTTATCAGTTTGATAATCTTTGGCAGAATCCATGACGAAGAAGAAGAGCGAGTACTCACCTAGAGTGTAATCCCGCCTATCGATATCGCGGCAATCTGTGATCCCGGCGCGTGAGGTACTAAATGCAATCCACCTTTTTTTAAATGAACGGGAACGGGTACGTACGTATCAAGTTGAAACGAATATCAAACATGGCTGTAGCCCTTCCGTTGTGTAAATAAAATAAGTTTAAATGGTGAGTAGCATTAAATACTTTATTTATTTACCAATATGTATAAAAAAAATTAAAATGAACCCAATCGCTAACGACAGCAAAACAAAATTATAATTTTTACCAATTTGTCATTCACCAATATCATAAACTTTATTTGAGAGACTACAATAATATAATAATTAAAAATAGTTCATTCCTTAAGTTTGCAATTCGCTATGAATCCCATTGAAATAGGTAACTGAACGAAAGAAGCTCAACATTCTAGACATGAACGTTTGAGTCCCTGATCAAATATGGTCATAACTTTCTAAGAGCTGAATTTTTTAAAAGCGATAGTATTCACAGCACTCATTCACAGACTGTGGTTAGCTATATATGGATGCATTAGGGCGAGACATTAAAATTACATATGTAAAAATAAATTAAAAAATACATTATTTTACAAAATCGTGTTTGGTGTAATTTTTTTGCATAAAACATAAACAAAGAGCATAGTACAGTACAACGCATAGATCTTTGCCGCTGCGAAGTAAATTACAGAAAGCGTCACAGTAACATACAATAGGAGCACGGAGTACTTGAAGGAGAGGTCGGGTTGCCGAGGTATGCTTGGGCATACGGCGTTCGCCTCTCACTATAACCCCTCACTGTCCTATCTGCACATAGAGTCATTCGCAGGTAAAGCAAAGCAGAAAAGATCTGTGTGTGGTAGTGTACACCAGTTTTACCAGCTTTTAGAAAACCATTTAAAGCTTTCTAGATACATAATTGTATTACTACTGATTTCCGAACACCATTATGGTTTACTGTCTGGTGCCATCATTTGTTTATGTAAAAACTAGCAATATACAAAAAAACTAATTTTAAGAAACAGTTTTTATTCTTATTTTTTGTATAATAATGAGGGTGCTTCGCTTTAACAAACCCATTACTAGCTGAGTGAAATCACTCTGTGGACGAGCACTAAGTACAATCGCTTATCAAAAATTTTGCTTGTAGAAATTGGTGATCATTTTGTTCACGGGCTCCTGGACTATGACAACAATGGAAGCAGTTTTGCCAATTACTATCACCTCTTGTTGAAGTAGGGCGGGTACTTGTACGAGGGGGCTCGCCAACAACGCAGCACCGTCTAATGTGGTCTGCAGTCCGGACTAAGACAAAATTTAACTAAACACTAGCGTCTGAGCTTTAACGCAAATAGGTACATAAAAATTTTATTCATAAATACATAATGTAATAAATAGTATATTATTTTACAATATTATATTTTTACTAATATACATTCACACACATACAAACACACATAAATTACAATCAATGTCACTGTAACGAAAGGGTTTTCATAAATAATACTTGTAAATCTAAGAAATCCCAAGTACCGTAATTACAAAATAGATCCTACATTCTGTAGATAAACGAACAAAACAGCAGTGAAGGTAGACTGTGAATTTTCAGATTAAACTGAGGGTTTAAATGGACTCAAGTGGTCGGTGTGAAGGGGGTCGCGCGGGTGTGGTTGAAAGGTCATCGTCAACTGGTTAACCCATGAACCGGCAACTTAAACACCACTAAACTGACAAGTAGTTAGACTCGAGAATCAAAATTCAAAGGTCTTGGGAATGTGCAAATTGGATTTCCGATGTATGTGTCTCGTTCATCGCAGAGCAGAGCAGGATTTGGCGCATTAGTGCCTATACTAACATCATCAGGTGCCGATCATTTGATTATACACTATTCCAAAAATGAGGGAACGCTATCTTCAATACCATAGCGACATTTTTTGTTCCTTTTTGTCGATTAATTGTAGTATTGTTTTCATTTTCATAATGAAACACTTATAAGACGGTCACACCATTTTTATAATAATCTTTCAAATTAAACAATACGACAGAGATACTCCATTTCATATAAAAACAGAAAATTTTCCATTTATGCCTTTTCTTTGGATTCTATTTGGCAAAAAGTGGCATGGTTTACATAGATATATTGTATCAAATCCTACTGACGAAGATATTATTTGAATAGGTTCTTCCGGCCATCAAGAGTGGCTATGAAAATATATGACTTACTTAATGGATAGATATATAAAGCTAATATAATTAACAGTTCCTGGGATTGATTACATGTAAATCTATCTCTATTTGTCATTCATATATAAAGTAGTAAAAATACCGTTTGCATTGGTGTAGTCTGAGTCAATGCACCGGACTGCTGCATCGCCATGCCCACAGAAGTCTGCACAAGTCCACCTTGTACTAAAGTCTGTAATGACAAGAATATCCTATATAATCTGTGTGTTGACTGACCGGTTGGCCGAGTGGTTAGAGACCCATCTGCGGAGCCGAGGGTCGCGGGTTCGATTCCCGCCCGGAACAAATATTTGCGTGCATGAATATGTATATTTGTTCCATGTCTGGGTGTAAAAGTATCTATATAAGTATATAATATTAAAAAAAGAACATTTAGGTATGTATATCAGTTGTCTAGTATCCCATAATACAAGCATAATACTTGCTTACTTTGGGACTAGATGGCGCTGTGTGGGATGTCCCAGATATTATTATTATTGATAATAATAATATTATTATCAATAATAATAATATCTATATAATATATATCTATATAATAATATCTATATAATATAATAATATAATATTATCAATAATAATAATATTATTATTATTGATAATAATAATATTATTATCAATAATAATAATATCTATATGAATAGGGTGAATAGAATGTTACAATATCGTCTCATAAACCATAGCAAAAAGTAAACTTCGGACCAATCTATGGGAACTTATTCGCGTTTGTAAGAAGACGCGAGCCCTTCTATGGTTCGCAAAAACGTCTGGTTAATGGTTTTATTTGTGGTAATCACGGTGTATCTATTAGAAGTTCTAACAGATGTCACTAGTGTCTTTTAGTGCACCGATATAGGTAAATGTTTGGATGCGTGTGTCTTTACACTTTAATTTATCGTTTCCAAAAGATGATTGCAATTACATTAAAACTAAATCTACGTCAACTATTTTACAAAACATTAATTTTTAGGAAAACATTGGTCATTTTAAATTTGTAAAATAAAATCTATCTATATTAATAAAATTGAAGTGTCTGTCTGTTCCGGCTAATCTCCGAAACGGCTAAACCGATTTCAATGAAGCTTGGCAGACGTTTAGGGGGCATTACCGCCGGTGACATAGGCTACTTTTTGTTTGTCTGTCTGTCCGTCTATCTGTCTGTTCCGACTAAACTCCGAAACGACTAAAGCGATTTCAATGAAACGTTGCAGACGTACAGAAGGCATTACCGGGGGTGACATGGCTTACTTTTTATCTGTCTGTCCGTCTGTCTGTTCCGACTCAACTCCTAAACGACTAAAGCGATTTCAATGAAACTTTGCAGACGTATCTATGTGACCACGTGACCAAATTTTTAAAAGCTTATATTTTCGAATCTATCAATCGCAGACCTATCATGTTACTACTCAAACTTAATGTTTTGACGAGATCTATGTGACCACGTGACTAAATTTTTAAAAGCTTATATTTTCGAATCTATCAATCGCAGACCTATCGTGTTGGTACTCAAACTTAATGTTTTGACGAGATCTATGTGACCAGGTGACCAAATTTTTAAAAGCTTATAATTTCGAATCTATCAATCGCAGACCTATCGTGTTGGTACTCAAACTTAATGTTTTGACGAGATCTATGTGACCAGGTGACCAAATTTTTAAAAGCTTATAATTTCGAATCTATCAATCGCAGACCTATCATGTTGGTACTCAAACTTAATGTTTTGACGAGATCTATGTGTCCGCGTGACCAAATTTTTAAAAGCTTATATTTTCGAAACTATCAATCACAGACAGTGTTGGTACTCAAACTTGATGTTTTGATGAGTTCTAAGTTTTCATTTCTATCGGCAGTCCCTATAACTGCCAACAAGTTTTTTGTCTGTCTGTCTATCTGTTCCGGTTAATCTCCGAAACGGCTGAACCGATTTCAATGAAACTTTACAGACGCACAGAGGGCATTACCGGAGGTGATATAGGCTACTTTTTGTTTGTCTGTCTGGCCGTCTCTCTGTTCGTTCGACCTAAACTCTAAAACATTTAAACCAATTTTAATGAAGTTTCGCAGACGTGAATAGAGGGTGTGAGAAGTGACATACGCTACTTTTTGTTTGTCTATCTGTCTGTCTGTCTTTATGTATGTTCGAGCTAAACTTTTAAAAATTTAAATGAGACTATGCAGACATTAAAATAGGTTGTCAAAAGTGATATAGGTAACTTTTTGCCCGTGTGGTTGTCTGTCTGTTTTTTTGTTCCGGCTAATCTCCAATACGACTAAACTATTTCTATGAATCGTCGCAGACATAAAAAAGAAGTTATCAAGAGTGAAATAGGTTGATTTTTGTCTGTGTGTTTGTATGTCTGTTTGTTAGGGCTAATCGTCGAAACGGCTGATCTGATTTTACTGAAATTTTGCGAACATGAAGAGGGGGCATTGTCAAGAGTGAAAAGCAATTTTTTTATTCCATATAAAAAATCATAGTGTCTGTTAGTCTGTTTGTCTGTTCCGATTAATCTCCAAAACGGCTGACTGATTTTGGGACTGACTTCTAGGATAGGTATTCTTGATGCTAAAATGGCTAAATGGATTTGTAAGAAATGAGGTATAGAAATTTCTTAGGTAGTTAAGTTACAGAAATTTCTAGAAAGTGTTACAATGTTCTGGAGAGTCACGTTCCTTTAACTGTCCCAGCACAACTGTGGTCCACGCGAGCAAAGCCCGCGGGCGGAAAGCTAATTTTTAAATAAAATTTACAGATCGATCAAAATTTTGTCCGCATTGATGACGAGGCGAAGACGAGTTTGCGGCGGTATAGCATCCCCGCTACCAAAAATTTGCTACTGCGACGCTACACGACGCTGTGTTCGGATCGGCCGTAAAATTTTGCTCTTTGTGTACTTTAACATTTTGCAGTTATTACCTGTGGTTGTTGTTGTATGGTCTGAACTTGTGTAAGAGGCGCAGTACCAGTCTGTGTGGAACCGGTCAACTGGCCCACTAACGTACCCGCCTGTGTCATTCCACTGAGCTGCACCATAAAGGTTATTTTTTTATTAATCAAGTATTACATTATTTCCTAGAGTATAAATATTTTTAATACATGTAGGAGACAAATGTGACGCCCAAGGGCACAGCAACATGAGATAACGAATCATTGCAAAATTTAACAATAATACATTAAATTATAGAACATTATACACATAAATTAAAAACTTAAATCTTGTTGTCAAAAAATTCATTCAAATTTTAGTAACATTTTTTTGATAAGAAAAGCTTTCAATTGTTTAATAAACAAAATAGGTTTATCAAAACTTTTTATACAGTTTGGTAAACGATTATATTACGATTTTATTAGAAATGTACGAAAAAATATTGTCATGGAATTAGGGTCATTTTAAATATCCCTTTTCCATATTTGTGTTGATCCTTAATCTTGACGATCTCTTCAGACGGTGGTAAAAGAAAAAAAATTGGCAGTTATAGGATATATTCTGCCGATAGAAGTGAAAACTTAGAACTTCTAGTATTAAAATATGAAATTTCATCATTGTTTCAATTAAAGTTATCAACATCAATCTGGTTTTCACATCTATTAACACTCCGAGCAACAATTTTATGCATGTTTACATGGTTCCAATATATACCGAAAGTAGTGGAACACGATGTGGATAGATGTGAAAACCAGATTGATGTTGATAATTTTAATTTAAACATAAAATTTTAAATTTTAATACTAAAAGTTCTAAGTTTTCACTTCTATTGGCAGTCCCAATTACTGCCAATTTCTTTTTTTTTTTATTCAAGTTTCGTTCGTCTTTTTCATACTAGTTAACTATTTGTTTATTTTTTGTTAATAGAGGAAAATATTAGCTTTAAAATGATTTAAGTTACTCACAAAATACATATAGTACATTGTCACTTACTGGATGGATTTGTTGCACCATTGAAATTGTTTGTGGCATACCACCCATTGTCAGGCCCTGGCTGACTGATCCAACTCCTATATTAGCCTGCTGCATTGTCATACCTGAAAATTTTCTTAAAATATACTACAGGGCGAATATTTATTGAATTAAAAGAATGTATTGACTAAACGACAAAATATTAAAAACTAGGAAAATATTTTAACTTACAAAAACATAATTAGATGCCCATCAACGATATACATACTTCAATTATTAGAGCAGATAAAGAAAGAAATTATAAATGGTAGACGTTCTCTGTCCTCCTCTTTTGTACTTATTAGTAGAATGTTACACAAGGGGTAAAAAGGACCTATTTAGGCACAAGATGATTTGACGCAAGAATGTAGCGAGGGCTCCAATAGTTCGAGTGCCTAAATAGGTCTTTCACCCGAGGTAAACATTCATTCATTCATTCATTCATTCATTATGAATATGAGGAAAGTAAAAAAAAAACGCGTTAAACCCATTACTGAATCTGATGAACCACCATACCATACCATTTTATACTAATATCTGTATATGTAAATAATCAGCACTCGCCAAAACAACTGAAGCTCGAATTGCCGCTTTTTCGCATTTTTTATTTTTCTTTTACTGTGGCATTCTACCAGCCAGTACTTTTTATCATTTATCATCGTTAATTATATATATATCAAATATATATATAATATCATCGTAATAGCTCAAATCCATGTAAATTAAATAATAATTTAATTAAAAGTAAATTAAAATATTACAAAATTGTTGATAATGTTTTTTATTAGAATTTTACGCCGCGATTCGACAGACTTGTTGTATAAAACTTGGGACATGGGTAGCATAGTTCATTTTTTATTTTTTTATATATTTACATAGATATCACACTTATCTTATCATGACAAAATGCCACCATTTAAATTCTTTTTTTCTACTTAAATAATACAATTACAGTCCTAGGAAACTTAGGACATGTATATAGCACCAATTTAATCTGGAGTAACTTTGTGCAACAGTCACAGTTATCATTATCAGATTTGCACTCTTCTAGTTTTTTTTTTCAATTGACCAGTCACCGGGTGGAATTATAAGTTTAGTCCTCAGGTTTAGTCATTGCTCTGTGGCTATTACTATTGACAGTTTTGAGACTGACATTGTTTTTATAAATATGCAACGGCAATGGCTAAACTTACAATTCCACCCGGTGACTTCATGCTACAAAGATTTTCAATCTATCTATGTAAATACCGACTTAAAAAAATATTTCTTTAAATTATCTCTACATACATAAAAATGTGAAAGAAAAGCTTTAGACCCCTTTTTGAGCATACCACGCACACGGAGGAGTGTGAAATTTGGCATAGTTAAAGTTTATGTGGAGTATGAGTGCAGAAAGCTAAAGTTTATATACAGAATGAATTTTTGAGATTGGACTGTATGACCAAATCCTATGAGAAATAGCCAAAAGTGTTCAAAGGAATCATGAGCTCGATTTTTGAGGAAATAAAAACTGCATATTCACATTTTTGAAAAATCTATTATTTTCGCAGGGGATCTGTATACTAAAATGTGAAGAGAAAACTATGTACTTCTTTTAAAGCATATTACGGGTACAGAGGAGTGTGAGATTTGGCAAAGGTAAAGTTTATATGGAAAAGGAGTGCCAAAAACTAAAATCTATATAGATACCTACCTAGTATGCTGTCAATCATACGAGTTTAATATTCTGTCGTTTGATGCAGTTTGAATTGAATTGGCTTACTCTCGCCTATTTATCATTTGTGGTTTCAAAAAGTGAGTACGGTCGAACTTTGACCACTGGGCGACCACTAGTTTTCTTAAAATTGCCTATACCTACTTTCAAAATAAAATATAACGGACTGTCGTTAAAAAATTTGGGAATAGTCAATTACAACAGTATTTTGAGCTTCCCTCAGATAGGTAGTTATCCTAGTCGAAAATCATCTTGAATTTATATAAATAAGCAGTTTGCACACGGTCACAGCAGCCCGCGATATTAAGGCCATGACAATATTACAAGTATTTCGTATCTCGCTTTGACTTAGAGTGAGTTGCTTGCTACATCATGTCACTTGCATTTCTATACCGCTGTAATATCGCTGTTCACGGTGGCGTCGGTGTACAAACGGCGTTTGTATTCAAAATTCTATTAGTTAGAATTGGCAATCAAAAAACTACCTTGTTGTTGGTAATGTTGAACCATTGGCTGTTGTTGAGACGATTGTTGATGCAATAGTTGTTGCTGCTGTTGTTGCTGTTGCTGCTGCTAAAATAAATGTATTTTAAACAAAATGTCTATATTACTCTTAAAAGGTATTACAAATATGATAGTATAACTTTTTATTAAAAAATCGGTGAGTGCATGTCGGACCACGCACAGTGAAGGATTCTATACATGGGCGTAACGTAGTGAATTTTAGGCCGACTTGAGCAAACCTGTCGGTCGGACGGCCCACGAATCAAATTGATTGACGGCTGTATGAATCGTGTTCTTTGCCGACTCACGATTGACACAAAGCGTGACTGAGATTGAAATGTAGGCTGCCAACCGAGACGTCAAAAATTAATAAGAAAATTATCTTGAAAACAGCCCGTTTTAATTTAAATCCCGCAAGTAAAATTATTAGGGCTAAGAAAACGGAATTAGAGGAAATCTAACGGGCTCAGAGCCGTAGAAAACGCCATACCGCTGTAGTCCACGGAATGTATAAGGTAAGAACAGCATAGAGTTCCAAGTTACTACTTCAAGGGTAAGAAACACGTAAGAAAGGTAAATTTTGTTGCAGTCAGCCTGGACAGATCATGCCATAGAAAGACTGGCGTGCATTTCTCCGTTTTGTAATTTCACGATGGTATTACCTTAGGGGGGCGAAATAAATCATAACCCGGTCTTGTAAAATGCTGACAGAAGCCGGGAAGAAAATGAAATGAACACAGAAAGAAGTAAAGTAGTGAAGTCAGGGCCCAAGCCAGTCTTAGGAGCCACTTAAGAGCCAGTCCCTGCCGAAGTACGGCGTCGGCACCGTGACGGCCAAAACGGTCATAATCCGGTACCACTATCGAGCCATCCACGAACGGGAAAGACACGACGAACAGTCAAGTCCGAGGTTCCGTGTCGAGACAAGAACAAGAGGCTTATCGTTGGGTGAAATTGGTGGTATCACTATCTTAGGTGTTCATGTAAATAATAATAAATAGGCAGGACCTGAACATGTCTATGATATAGTTTTTAAATGTGTGATTGAGACTCAGTAGGAAACTTATCACTTTCCATTACCTGAGTCTCCAAGGGACCGCTGTGTGGCTCTCCTTATATCTAAATTTCCTAGTACACCGAAGGCGTGTTATTGTGTATTTTGCACCTAACAATAAAAATAAAGTGAACAGGAATTTTGATTAAGTCTAAATTATTTTGTCCACGGATTTTCCACCCGGACAGGGAAAACTCTACGTTATCTATACTAATATTATAAAGCTGAAGAGTTTGTTTGTTTGAACGCGCAAATCTCAGGAACTACTGGTTCAAATTGAAAAATTATGGTTGTGTTGGATAGTCCAGTTATCGAGGAAGGCTATAGGCTATACTACATCACGCTACGACCAATAGGAGTGGAGCATCAATGAAAAATGTTGCAAAAAACGGGAAAAATTATTCCTTTTGAGGGCTTCCGTCGCGCGCGCTGCGTAAACGGTTGATGTTAACCAAAAATCATGTATTACGGAATTGTTCCCCTTTAAAAGTTCTAACCAAAAGTCCGCGACAGCATAAGTGTATGTTTTAAGGTTAACTTACTGTAACCTTTTTTATGACAATCAAATTTGTTCTAACATTATGTACTATTTGCAAAGATGTTTTTTAAAAGTAATATTAATCCTTATCAAATTAAATACGTTAGTTGTCTTAAGCATTTCATGCATATTATAATTGCCCTTTACATCACACAATTTAAATTAATATCTTAGCAGTTTTTATCGAAATATAAAAACTATAGCGGGAGAAAATAAATTCGCTGTCTGCCTCTGTTAGTTAACTTTTTACTCCCAAACCATGCAATAGACTTTGATACGGTTTTCAGTATTATCTTATTTTCTTATTATCTTATAATCTATTAATCTATATAATAGAAATACTTATTATAAAGCTGAAGAGTTTGTTTGTTTGTTTGAATGCGCTAATCTCTGAAACTACCAGTCGGATTTGAAATTTTTTTCTTTTCTTTTGATAGCCTGAATCTAGCGGAGGGTTATAGGCTATATATATTTGAAAACGAACTGTCTGTCTATTCGAGCAAATAGGTTTCAGCCAAAACAGCTTAACCGATTTTGATGAAACTTTACACATATGGAAAGGATGTAGTCAAAAGTGACATACAGAACTTTTTGTATGTCTGTCTGTACGTCCATCTGTCTAAACCAATTTTAATGAAACATCACAAGTATGAAAAGAAGGTCGTCAAAACAAACAAATGTTACTTTTTGTCCGTCTGTCTGTCTGTACGTGTAAGGTCGTCAAAACTAACAAATGTTACTTTTTGTCCGTCTGTCTGTCTGTACGTGTATCTGTCTATTTGAGCTAATCTCCAAAACGGCTAAACAGATTTTAAGGAAACTTTGCAGACGGGAAAGAAGGTTGTCAAGAGATTTGACATTAACTACTTTTTGTCCATCTGTTTGTCTGTGCGTCTATGTGTCTATTCAATTCAATTTTATCTATTCGAGCTAATTTCCACTACGGCTGAACAGATTTTAATGAAACTTTGCAGACGTGAAAGAAGATTGTCAAGAGTGTCATAAGCAACTTTTTGTGTTTGTTTGTCTGTCTATCTGTCTGTCGTTTGTCCACACTGATCTATCAACTACTACAGCCAAAACTACTAAGTCTAGGAAGCTTAAATTTATAACATAGGTTTATTTTATAACGTGAGCATTAAGTTAAGAAAGGCTTTTTTAGAAATTTCAAACTTAAGGATGGGAATGGAGGGACTCAAATAATGACGTGTTTCAGGGTTTTTAGATTTCCACATTTTAAGGGTGGGAAACGGGAGATGAAAAATTGTATCGGTTTTTTTAAAGGGTGGAAGGGGAATGAAGATTGAAAGTTTGAATGGGTGTAACCAAAATTGGTTCCAGCAAAAAGTACGTATAAACCATCTCGAACGAACGAACGTTAATAGTACGTATAACAGGAATTCGTAGTCTACGCAAGCGAAGCTGCGGGCGGTCGCTAGTATGGAATAACGTCTATGGTTAAAATTCAAATATTTAATTTAAAAACAAATATATTAAAAAAAAAAATTACTAATCCAAATACGTTTTATAAGTGGGCCAACTCTATTAATCTTTATTTTGTACAGCCTGGTTAGCTGTAACAGTTATTATTTTAACTTCGTTATAGTATTATTGACTACTGTCTACTGTATTGAATACTTCTCTCATATCTCTTTTTCTGACTAAACGATTGGGCGTGTGGTCCTACCTAATAGCGGAACCAAAGTTCGTAGGTTCGATTTCTGCTCGAGACAAATATTTGTGTGCAATGAACATGTCTATTTTGTTCCATGTTTGAGTGTAAAATATCTATATATTAAGTTACCAAAAAGAAGTTAGATGTTATACGGCGTAAAAATTGGAATTGTTGATAAGTAATTGTTGTTATCGTGTATTTGTTCAAATAAAGTAGGTACCAATTTAAAATACTAATTTATCTTTCTATCTACCAGTACGAAACCAGGGCGGGGTGCAAGTGGGCAAATAAAATTGCAAAATCTCTTAAAATATTATGTGCCCACAAATGATATGTGATTAGAAAGATTTATTTAGCAGCTTTCTGTTTTTTGAATATTTGAAATTATAAGATTTTGTTTTTTGAGTAATCGTTCTTGAATATTATAATTAAAAGTTGTTGTTAGTAGTAGTAACGTGAAACCGGTTATGCACCTGTAAGACTTGCTGTTGTTGCAACAGAACTTGTTGTTGCTGTTGTTGTAGTGTCTTGTTTCCCATTTGTTTATCAGACGACACACTCGTAATCTGAGCCATCTGACCGTTTGAATTCATCACTAACAGTCTGTAAGGAGATGTTCTGTTAATACAGTTAATGACCATTTATTCAAAGATAAAGAATAGTCAGTGGGTGATGTCGAGAACTAAATAACGCTTACTGTTGTTTCGGCTGTTGCATTTGATGTTGTAACTTGTTGGTTTGATTAGCTGCATCTTGTTTCGCGGCGGGAGCCGGTGAGGTGCGAACGCCAGTCGGTTTGCCCCGATGCTTAGCCTGGAAATATATTTATAATAATAAGTACCCCTAGTTATTTATAAATAGGCTTAATCAATCAGATCCAAAATGCTACATACAGAAATAGAGGTGAGAGGGAACCTCTGTGTCAAGTTTCAAAAAAAGACGTTGAAAATATTAAAGCACGAATGAGCTGACGGACTAACTACCACGCCAAAAATATAAAGTACGTATTTAAATAAAACTCATGGAGTATGTATATTATAAAGATTATAAAGTGTATATAGTATCCAGTGCTTCTTTTGTACAGTCAGCGTCATAATCATATAAGTGCCCAACGTGACCAAAAAGATCTCACGTACAGAAATTTATTTTTATCTAGGCAATCAAAGTTACCATATTGATCTAAGCACGCAGTGTTCAAAATATCTGAGCACCCTTCCATTCAATTTTATTTAAGCATTCGTGATATTCAAAATTATATATAGTCGCGTAGCCAGAAAAAAATTACGATAATTCTAAAGTTCTTCATTTTTGGTGAGTGGACAGATAAAGTGCATTGTGAGCTATTGTCAAAAAGTTAGAAGTTTTAGGGTTGTGCTAAGGGTGTGGCTAGGTACCTACTTCTTAACATTTCGTGTAACACACTGTATAAAGAATTAAAATTTAAAATTTTGATTGGTTTGTAACTAGAACTATCTTAACCTCACGTTGTAAAATTTTTGAAAAATAACATGTGTTACACTACGAAACTTTAAAAATTAATAAGACAAAATCTTTCAACAAAATTTTAAAACTTCTGAAATTGTATTATAAAACTTTCGGTGGTTACTCAAATCTGTTGGATAAAATTTAGAAACTCAAGTGGTGTGCTTCTACTATATTTTCTTTTTCTTTCCAAACACAAGGTTCTAATTTACTAAATTATGACATAGGTTATTGACACGGACATACAGAAATCTTTATACTCATGTAAAAAAAAGTTTACTTCAGTGTCACGGGTTAAGATAGGCTTAGAGAGTTTTGTTCGATCTTAGTCGAAAATTAAAAAGTTCCTGTTATGGTCTTATTTATCCTACGTAACTTTGTCACCCTAATCAGAAAGAGACAATATGGCTCCCAATAACGTCCTTGTTACTTTTATCTTTTTAATTTGTTTTCAAGGTCAAATTTCTAGGACCTCGAAATTTCTTCGTAGAGCTCATTCCAGTTGTACGAAGTACTTACTAGTTCCATGCTCACTCCAAAGAGTTTACAAGGAAAAGAACTTATTGCTGTATTTAAAAATTCGTCAGTCAAAATATAACCCTATTACTAGGGATTAAGGATTACTATCGTGTTATTACCACTATGCACACCCGTGAACTATTTATTTGCATACATATTAATGAACATCCTGACAGCTCACATAAAATCGAAAACTATGTTTCTAACATGTACTGACTACTTTGGAGGCCTCAAACAATATGCTTACTTTAACTGCGTATATATAAATGAAACAACACCCATCAGATAATTTTTACCACTTAAGACGCTTCGATCTATCTGATGCTGCGCTGACTGTACAAAAAAAGACAATGGCAAATAATTGTACAAAAAAGTACTTAATTGCAAGCAAAAAAAATATTGAGATCCATTCTTTTGTACAAAAAGGAATTGGTAAGTCAATGAAAAAAAAGAAACAGATCGGCTCTATGCATTCGTCTATAGACGCGCTGACTGGTGATATCCCTTATTTTACGAATCGTTCAATAGTAAACCGAAATCGATTGATTATAACGCTTAGATATTTCAATACAGTGAATGTAAAAACTGGCAACATCTTCTACCTGTTGACACTTTCGATTCACTCGTGCAAAATGTTGCACTGCCTTGACTTGCCTCGCGATCCGCTTATGCACGACCACCTGTTTACGTTTTGTGTAGATCTAATCATCTTTCTCGTATCCACTAATTATTCAATTATTTGCTTGCTCGCTTCCACGTATTTGCATCGGAACTATGTCAGTTTACGCATTCAAGCACATAGAGCACTTGGTTGGTGGTATCCGGCGCACATCAAAAGACTTTGAGCAGGTTAGGGCCCTTAAAATATTATATTGTTCTTTTGTCCGGAGCCATTCGGAATATGCATCTCAGGCCTGGAATTCTAACTACGTTACTTACATATCACGAATTGAGAATTTTTGCGTCACTTAAGCTATCGCACAAAAGATGCCTTCAGTTTTGATAGGCACGAGTATTTCTGCGGAAAACATCACCTTCGTCCACTAAAAAAACGTTGCGAAATAGCCGATATTTTATTTCTCTTGAAAATTTAATGGATGTAATTCTTTTCTATGGCGTGCGAGCAATAATTTCAATATTATCTGGGAAGATCTTGACTTAGATCTATTTAATACCGATTTTGTAAAGGCAAGGCACTTATTAGGTAACTGGGCCATTCCTGTTGGAATGGCCAATTTGAAAATCTAACAGTTTTTCACGCGTGAATCTTTAATGATACAATTTTGTTAATTTAAGTATAACTTGTAATTTATAATTAAGTAGTTAAAATTCTATTGTGAGCTGACATGTGATGTGCTACGAAGGTATTGCTGCTGTTGTGGCGTTGGACTAGGTAATTTTATAATTCTATCACTACCTGTGAGAACCTCAAATTGGCTTCCGGTTTTAATTAATGTTTACTATAAGTATTATGTAGCTGTTGGTTTTCCTAAGATAATAAAAATAAAATAAAAATCGGTGGCCTCACTTCACGTACATTTAGCCTTGGTAACAATCATATCTGTTTTTGTCGTATCTGGGGAAATGTGACAATTTACCTGGGTCTGAGGTTGGTTGGCGCTAGTTTGCGTCGACACTGAACTGGCTGGACGGATGCTACCCGACGGTAGAATGTTTGAGAGGGGCCTCGGCGCTTTTTGTAGCCCATCCGAAGACGCCCGCGGCTTGACCGTTGTCGCCGTAGCGGTAGTTGTGCCACAAGCCACATTTGCGCCTGTATTCAAATTTTCAATTATTATTACAATTATCGCATCTCAAGTAGGTCATATCATACGCTTTTGCATATAAACATTCGCATAAATGCCATTATAATGTGATGAATAGTATGTAGTTATTCATCACATTATAAAGTTTTTTAAGTTACGTACCTAGTATCTAATAGTGAAAGAAATTCATAGCTTCTCTTCAATGAAATAACTATAGGTAAAAGGGGTCCTCTGTTATACTTACTATTGTGCTGGAGATTATTTTGTGGCGAGTGTTGGATGAACATCGATGGTTGTGTTTCAGGTTGAGCTCCACGTATGAAAATCGGGTTTGGGGCTAACAGACCACCAGCAGGTATAGCGCCGGCCTGCAAGCCTCCTGCCCATACTTGGGGCAGTGCGCCGGAGATCTGCCATGGCGCGAATTGCATCGTCTGACCGCTAGTCTGCCGGAAAATTGGCGTATTTACGTAACTATCCTGTATTTCTATATTACATTTCTATTGCTAAAAACCATGGGTAATGAACACTGTCCGCTGAACAATGGAATCGCGCGGCGCCTTATTGAAACTAACATGACAATAAGTTCGGGACGGTCAAACGAGCGTTAAAGATTCTCAGAAATAAACATGAAAGTCAATTTTATGAAACCAGGCAACTATAATTACCTTAGGCATGACTGACCAATTGGCTGATTAGTTGGAGACCCTAACCGCGGAGCCAAGGGTCGCGGGTTCGATTCCCACCCGGGACAAATATTTGTGTGCATAAACTTGTCTATTTGTTCCGTGTCTGGGTGTAAAATACTTATATATGTATATATTATGAAGAATATTTAAGTATCAGTTGTCTAGTACCCCATATACAAGCATAATACTTGCTAACTTTAGGACTGGATGGCGTTGTGTGGGATATCCCAGGTACTTATTTATTTAGGCATTATGTATAACTATGCCATCCTGAAAATTAAGCATTTTCTGAGCAACTTAGGTATACAATTTAAATCAAGAGTATGTATTTATAAAAGCTCACTTGTTTTTCATAAAGGGTCCCAACCACCGAGCTTTGAATTACTTCAATGGAGAAATAATACCGGCCGTTTAGTTCAAGAACCTAAGTTATCACTTTTGAGTCATAGGACGAGGAAGGGAGACGAGAGGGATGCGCTTATGGCCCACGTGATTTGTTACCTAGATGTTTTGTTGTGTCTAGGTCTTTGTATAATACCCGTCACTAGTAACGTACTATTGAATGGAAGCTAGATACCAATAAAAAAAATTAAAAGTAAATAAAGTTGGCGTCGGCTTTAAGTCGTTGAACTTAGCAAGCATGCGCCATGCGCCTTCTAGTCTGCTACATTCAAAGTTCGAATATCTCACTAGTCCATTTTTCGCCTTTCTTCTCCGTTATGAAGGGACGATTCATACAATTTATTCGCTTGTAAAAATAATGACTTAATTTCATTCTTGAAAAAGGAACGTAGTTGTGTACAAACCACGATTTTCATAAATTTTCTTTAAGTTTTTTAGATATATGTTCTTCATTTGTAAATAATATCAGAATTATGGTCTTTAATCTTATCTATATACTAGCTTTTCGTCCGTAGCTTCGCTCGCGTGGAGTACACATTTGTACCGGGACAGTTAAAGGCACGCGATGCTCTAGAACATTGTAACACTTCCTAGAAAATTCTGAAACTGAACTACCTAAGAAATCTCAATACCTAATTTCATAAAAATCCATTCAGCCATTTTAGCATAAAGAATGTCTATCCCACAAGTCGGTCCCAAAATCGGTCAACCGTATTGGAGATTAACCGGAACAGACAGACAGACTAACAGACACTAGAATTTTTTATATGTATATAAAAAAAAAATCATTTCCTCCTGAGAACGTTCTCTTTATGTTTGCAAAATTTCAATAAAATTGGATCAGCCGTTTCGACGATTAGCCCTAACAAACAGACAGATAAACACATAGACAAAAACCATTTTATATCACTCCTGATAACCTCTTTTTTATGTCTGCGAAGAATCATAGAAATGGCTTAGTCGTTTTGGAGATTAGCCGGAACAAAAAGACAGACAACCACACGGACAAAAAGTTACCTATATCCCTCCTGACAACCTATTTTTATTGTCTGCATAGTTTCATTAAAATCTTTAAAAGTTTAGTTTGAACATACATAGACAGATAGACAGACAAGCAAAAAGTAGCGTATGTCACTGCTCACACCTTTTTTGACGTCTGCGAAGTTTCATTAAAATTGGTTTAAATGTTTTAGAGTTTAGCTCGAACAGACAGAGAGACGGCCAAACAGACAAACAAGAAGTATTGTATGTCACACTTGACAATCTTCTACTCACATCTGTCAAATTTCATTGAAATCGGTTCAGCCGTTTCGGAGATCAGCTCGAACGACAGACAGACGGACAGACAGACAAAAAGTATATACTATGTCACTCCCGATAATGCCTTCTGCACGTCTGCCAAGTTTCATTGAAATCAGTTCAGCCGTTTCAGAGATAAGCCGGAACAGACAGACAGACACTACCATTTTAATAATATAGAAGATAGATAGAAAATACGCCAAGGAAAAGCTTTAGACCCCTTTTTATGCACACTGCGCGCACAGAGGAATGTGAGATTTGACATAGTTACATTATGTGTGGAGTAGAAGTGGAGGAAGCTAAAATCTATATACACAGTGAGTTTTTGAGATGAGACTGTATGGCCAAATCCTAAACTATGAGAAATAGCGAAAAGTGTTTAAAGGGGTCATGAGCTCTATTTTTGATAAAACAAAAAACTACATATTCACATTTTCGAAAAATCGGTTACTTTAATAACGAATCAAACCAATCGATTTGATAATCTATATATAAATACGTGAAGAAAAACTTTCTACCCCTTTTCAAACATATTGCGCGCACGAAGGAGTGTCATATTCGGCACAGTTGCAGTTAAAGTGGAGTAGGAGTGTTGAAAGCTAAATCTATATACCTACAGAGTTTTTGAGATAGAAATGTATGGCCAAATTCTAAACAATGACAAATAGCGAAAAGTGTTCAAAGGATTCATAATCTCGATTTATGAGGAAAAATCACATTTTTTAATACTTTGTTATTGTAACAGGGAATCATACTACTTAATTTGATTATCTATATGACAATACGTGAAGAGGAAACTTTGTACCTGTTTTGTGAGTGTGAGATTTGACATAGGTGAAATTTATATGGAAAACTAGGGCCAAAAACTTAATTCTATCTAAATGCATTACAAATTCTGTCAATCATACGAGTTAGTTTGTCCTTTGGTGCAGTTCGAATTGACTTACACAGCTATTTATTATTGGTGGTTTCGAAATGTGAATATGGTCGAACTTCGACCACTGGGCGACCGCTGTTATAGTCCATTCGCGCTAAGAAAATAGAAACTCATCATGCTACTCAAAAGTAAAGGCGTACTCATACTGGGGTAAAAATTAAACCATACAAATCATACTCATTTATTTTCATCATAGGATCGTTGCGAACTCTTGACTCCGTCATAATTTTAAATTTTTTTACAGATAATAATAACAATAAATTCAAAATTATTGAAAAATTTAAAAAAAAAATACAATAATAATAGACTACGTGTATTAATAGGACAATCAGAATTTTTCAGAATTAATCAGACTCGTCAGAATTTTCACTAACATTTATAATAAAAGAATTCTGTTCCGCGAGTTCCATAACATCATCTAAGTTCCACATGTTTTTTTCTTCCTTGACCACGTGGTCACAGCATTTCTTCCATTTGTTCGAATCTATTGTTGCTATTGCGTCAAAAAACAGCTTCTCAATAATTTTTTATTTCGGCCCACACCAACTCAATTAGGTTGATTTCACAAGATACGGCGGCAGGCGGAGAATTTCAATGCCATTTACTTTAGCGGTTTCGTCGACTAAATAGGTATTATATTGCGGGGCAATTTCGTTAACTTTCAACATAAGTTCCTTTTTTAAATAACTCATATCCATTGTCACCTATTAGATTTAACAGTGATAGGGAGCGTTATTAATGACCACAACGCTTCCCGTTTTAAGTTTTGGTATGATATTTTTGAACCAGTTTATAAATTTTTCGCCGGCCATTTCTTCTGTCCAGTATGAACACGACTTTCTAATTTGCTACGATCTGATTGGGCAACGGGCGTGGCCAAGCCGAGTAGCACGAGCGAGTCACTATTTTATTAGCGCGAATGGACTATACTATTATTAAACAAGCGATTCTTGTATATCAAATTATAAATATGTATATCGTACCTATATCAAAAACCGTTCTAACGATTTGGATGAAATTTGGTATTTAGATAAAATTTTGGTTTTTAAGTTTATCTTTCATAGAGTTGTATATCTTGAATAATGCGTTTATATAAAAAAAATTAACCCACCTATTTAATATACCGTATATACTTACTCGTGGCGTCATCTCGAAAATTTTTGTGGTACTTGTACGGTTGCCGACGGATAATATCAACTATTAGGTAGGCTCAAAATTTTGTGAAATGGTGCTATATAATACTAAGGAAGTATTAGGTTAAGACCCCATTTCGTCACGATAAAACTGAGTGTTTTCAAATGTATACATAATGATAGAAAGCACTATAATATAGCAAATTACTTTTTATGTGGAGGTAAGATCGAAAAATATTCATATTTAATTAGTATGCGATTCGTGTCTAAATATATTTTCAATAAAAAAAACACAAGTGAAGCTCGGTCGCCCGATTTTAAACGAAGAGAGACAGTACATTTTTTAATGTAACTTCATTTCATAATATTTTCTAATATTTCTGTCACATTATATCAAGATTGGTTTCATTGGTTTAGTCGTGAAAAGTAAAACATACAACCTGTTCGTGGTAGAATATTATAGCATATGTTATTTCTCAGAGTTAAAGATATTTATATACCAAATTTCATCAAAATCAGTCCAAAGGTTTAGGCGTGAGAAGGTAACCAGCATGCAGAAATAAATATTTTTGCGTTAAAAAGTAACCTACGTAATATAATATAATAATAAACATGGGACTTCCCACACAGCGCCATCTAGTCCCAAAGTAAGCAAGTATTATGCTTGTGTTATGGGTTACTAGACAACTGATATACATACTTGAATATTCTTCATAATATATACATATATAAATATTTTTGCGAAGACACCACACACATATAACGACTAAGACCCGGTTCCAGTATCAATATTCATCATATTAATACTGACCCGACCTGGGATTCGAACCCGGGACCTCCAGCTTCATAGGCAGGGTTGCTACCCACTAGGCTAATCGGTCGTCTACGTCCTTTCTAAGTTTAGTCATGAAAACGGAACAGACAGACAGAACACTATCGCATTTAAATGTTAGTATGGATATTTGTAAATTTTCACAATTGTATATGTTAAATGCCAATATAAGATAAAGAAAATAAGAAAAATACTTGCATTGCATATTTTGTCAGTAACAAATACAAGAAAAATAATCACGCTAGCAGCACAGCCAAACTTAAATTTTAATTCTAAACAAATTAATATTGCTATATCACTTTATTTGTACCAATATTCAGTTATAAACTCGTTGATTCAAGATTTTATTTCATTGTAAAGAAAACATTTCAACCAAATTAGGTATAAGGATAACTATTTAACAAGTGTCATGGATTTTTAATGATTTTTTTTAAATATTCTTCTTTAAATATTTAAAAAAATATATTCTTTTCTGAGATTATAAGCCTAGAGAGCGATCGATTTAGTTGTAGGTTAATGTGTTATACTTAGAGTAACAAAATTGACAGCAGCTTTGATACACTAGAGTCGAACATTAATTTGAGCTGTGGATCGAACGTGAACTGAATCACGGGTGTGAAGGCGGGTGCGTGGGGGTGCCCGGACGGTCTTAGTAATTATTATGAGGTGATTACTTAGTCGTTAGCTGTTTCGCCTACGCCCCGGCAACTTGTACGAAACAACCGAAATTTACCTTTACTGTGCTGTAGTGCTGTGCTGTTGTCGATTTTGTTTCTCTACAGTGTAAAGCGATACAATGAATATTTTATTTTGTTAAATATTAATTCACAAAAAACAAACCATTAAAAAATACGATTTTGTACAATGAGTGCAATTAAATCTTAAGCATATATAATTTTGTGGTATATTTAGATGACAAACAGGCATTACTGATGGCAAACATATTTTTTTTTCTACAATAAAAAACGATTATAGTTTATTTTCTTCACAAAGGGTTGGATTTTCTAGTACTTCAGTATAAATAATACTTGTGTCGGGAGGCCCCACTCTTCCAAAATATTACAATTTCAACTTCTGAAATAAACTAAGAAATATTATCTAAACTGAACGTAAATATCGGTGCTTTTTACCCGACTGCGGAGGGTAATGTTTTTCGAGTGTGTGTAAGCATGTATATTCGTTAAATTCGTCCTAATCGTGGAACTGACATGGAGTATATAACATTTACATAAAATTTCTTCAAACCTAAAATAAGGCATCTGGGAATAAAAAAAGTGAGGCAAAATTAAAAAAAATAGTTATTAAAACTATATGGTTTTCAAATGAAAGGTAGTAAATAGGAGATTCTAAATATAATATATAACCTAATACTTTATCCTACCATTTAGTTAATAACTATAAAACAAAGAACCACACTGGATCGCTCCGTTGTGAATATTAGCTCACATATCTTTGAAAAAATCGGGCTTGTGTAGCCCTAAGTCGAGTAAAAATAAAAGAGAACTTTGGTTTTTTAGTTTAAAGAAAATAAAAAGAGTTATCACTACATATTATAAAAGAAAGTACCCCACCGCGTCTGTCTGTCTGTCTGGGTGTCTGAACGCAATAAACTCAAAAGCTACCAAACGGATTTGCATATGGTTGATATCAATAGACGGAGTGATTTAAGAGAAAGGTTTTTGTATATAATTTATTAATGTTTTTTGCAAGTTAGTTGAAATATGACGATTATTGTTGAAGAAGTCGGAAAAAATCAAGCCGACTGGGAGCTTTCATCAAAAACGCTGCCTATTCCCTTTTTAAAACAAAGCAATGTATGGAGGATTTTTTACTCTTTTATAGGACTAAAGAAAATTCCGCGATGGCATATGTCTATCTTTTATGGTTAGCTTACTATACCTATTTTTATGTTTAAATAAATGGTGTCATATGATGAGGTAATTGGAAAGCAATTTATACGAATGCAGTATTAATCCTTATCAAATTAAATACGTTATTTACTTTCAGGATTTCATGCACATTATGATTGTCCTTTACACTATACAATTTAAATCAATATCTTGTGAGCTATCATCATCAGCCCATTTTTACTCCACCACAGGGGCTTAGGCCTCCGCCAGGGTGAGGAGGGGGGCTTAGAGCTTAAGTCCACCACGCTGCTCCGCTGCGGGTTGGGAACTGTAACGACCGCCATCTATTGACAGCGTCCGGGACCGACTGCTTAACGTGCTCTCCGAAGCACGGTGTCAGTGATATTGTGTACTTAAGTCAGAAAAACTCATTGCTACCTACACGCCCGGATTCGAACCATGGCCCTATGGGGCCTTATAAATTTGAGACAGGTTCGTTGCGCTCTGGGCTATCACGACACTTAGGAGCTATCGCGAAATATAAATATCGCGCGACAAGAAGCTAGGCGTCGCGCCGCGCGCGACACGCGAGGTTAGGCTAAAGTTATAGATACAACAACAACAAGCTGATAGGACACTACGACAGAAAAAACACTACGCCTTATATGCTCTGCTACCCGTGCGAAGTCGAAGCGGATTGCTAGTATGTGTATAAAATCGAAATATTATTCACTCACTCACTCACTAACTCACTCGCTCGCTCACTCACTCAGTCATAATCAACGCCAAAACCACTAAAGCAAATATTACGAAATTTAGACATTAGGTTTGTTCGGCAACATAAGCATGCACTAAGAAAAGATTTTTTTGTCACCCCTTTAAATGCTTTAACAATGGTATTTAGATTATGGGTCGAAAGTAAATATTTTGTATAAAAATTTATAGTTTAGTAAGCTCTAAACGCTCTATAAGTTTGGACTATGTCAGCCAAATACAGGGTTATAAGCTTTGGGTTAGAAACTAAATTCGTAACATTTGCATTTTTTGGAAAATTAACACATACCTAAAGGAGCAGGATAAGGGATTGTCAATTTTGAAGTCAAATGTATAAAAATTTGTATTTGACTTTTGAGTCAGAATCTAAGTGGGGATGTATTGTTTCAAGGTTTTTGAGAATTTAACCTTTACGGGAGTAAAATTAGGGATGAAAGATTGTAAGGGAATTATGTCATGTTAAAAACCATGTAATCCATTATTTAGCTTTATAGTCATAAATTAATAAACATGTGTTTCTAGGTTTATGGATTTTAACCTTTAAGAGGTGAAATAAAGGATGTATGTATAGTAATGACGTCATTTTCAAAGTTAGAACCATGGAAATTGGTATTTATTTTAGCTTTTCACTTAGAAATTGAGAAAGACATAACCCATACGTACGAGTGTTCGAAAAAAATCGTACGGAATATAGAAATAAATTATTGATATATATGTATAATGCTCTTAGAAATGCCATATTTTTCTTGCCTTGTTAGATTTTTGTTTTTGAACGTAATCGCCTGTTTGACTTCGTTATAAATACCACAGTAAGTTAAACAACACATAAAACTCACTTGTATCGGACTGATAATCTGCGCTTGAGTTGGCTGCTGAGCGCCTAACACGGGTTGCGATACTTGTACACATTGTGCTTGTACCGGTACGGGTTGATTACCGCCCGCGGTCGCTGTTGCGGTACCAACTTTCCCTGTGGCCACTTTACCGCCGCTCATGACCTGAACAAAATAAAAGAATACGTATACGAGTCAATTATCGATTAGTTCTCGCTAGGAAATATCTATTTAAATCCACTACTTTTTATTAAGGTTCCGTAGCCAAATGGCAAAAAAAAGGAACATTTATAGTTTCGCCATGTCCGTCCGTCTGTCTGTCTGCCTATGGTTTTTCTCGGAAACTATTGGCAATATATAGATGAAATTTAGAAGGTAGGTGTAATCAATGAACTGCTAGACAATAATAATATTCCTTTATTTCTCTCTCACATAACATCATAATATGATACATTAATGTTAAACATAGAAACAAATGTCAAATTAGAAGATGCAAAAGAGAGAGAGAGAGAGAGAGAGGGCGAATGACGTAGTGAAATTAAGAAAATTATTTTTTTGGATAGGTCGCCATACATGTAACTGAAGTACGAAAAAAAATTATCGTATGTTAACGCGAGATGTACAAACGATAGGTCTTAAAAAATGATATCCAGGTTTCAAACATAATTTTTTTTTAAGTGTACAGTTGTTGAGATATGCACTCCTAAAGTTCTAATTTTTGTTAATGTCATCTTTGTCCGTCCCCCCTCTACCAGCTAAACCGTTGTTTTTGGATATGTGGAAAAAAAATATGACAGGAATATATATAATGTAGTCAAAAAGAAAACTATCAAAAGTAACTAGACTGTATTATTTAACGAGTAATAGATTAATTTATAAAACGTACTTTTATAAGTAAAAATTTTGTAAAAACCATAGAAACTGACAGATAGCGTTTAGCCAAACAGTGACAACTAGGTGCATTTTATCTTTGTGATGTTATCGTAAAAGATAATTTAAAGAAAAACATTTTATGATGAAAACTACATTGTATTACTAAGTACTATAAATTTACGCTTTCCTTTGCAGAGCTTATTCTCTTCACAGTCGATACTAAAAGTCAAAGGTTCACTGTAATAAAATAAGTGCCTAATTAAAATCTATCTATCTCTATCTATCAGTGCACTCATGTTATAACTTTTCGGATTAGCCAGAGAGGACCGAGCGCCTTCTAAATAACTAACGAAATAAAAATGAAATATATTTATACAATAATTCTTAAATTACATAATAATAACGATTAATAGTTAAGTTCGATTAACGTCACGCTCGTTTTTTATATTGTATGGTAGTATGGAACCCTTCAAGTGCGAGTCCGATTCGCACTTGGCCGGTTTTTCAGTTTTTTAGCGCTTACATTATATCTTTTAAATTAAGCAATTAATAAGTCGGCATGTATTAAAAGCTTGCCTTTTAGTTGTTAAATAAGTAATATGTGAAATTTATCACCTTATGCATTTCGGCTGGCTTCTGCTGTTGATTCATTGCGGAGACCGTTGCTTGAGAATGGGCTGGTAAAATGCTTGGCTGCGAATTGATTACACTGAGCGGCGAGAAAACAAATGTTTGATTCTGCGTAGTAGGTATCGCCGGAATCGTTGTATAGCCTGGGAAAGGACCTCCTGTGTGCAAATTGACAAATAGTACACAATGTACACCCTATATTATAGGTAAGTATATCAAAATGTTTCATTCGTTCGTGCAATTATATTACAATTTTAAAGCGACAAAAACTTTAATAATTTTCTAGTTAGAATAATAAGAAATTTATTCTCGAAATTTGCTGTCAATAAAGATGAATCAACAACAAGGAAAATTGCGAAATCATTTCATAAACAGCTGCTGAAGAACATGATACTGCATTGCAAAGGCTATTATTAAAAGTAAAAATGAAATACAGTGAAAGCCTATAAATGTGAAAGCAATAAAATTTTGAAAGCTTTGAAGCGTTTTAATATTGGTTAAGAAATTAAATGGGGATTGTCTAATTTTTACATGATTTAATTGCTTATACTTATTGCTTATATTACAGTTTCCAAGTTTACATAGAATTGTCTCATATTCATACATTTAGGGCAACTATAAAAAATATTTTAAACTCATATCAACACAAACACATCAAACATTTGGCTGTGGAAGACACCTCGTGACCGAGTTAGATCAATTTGAAATTTAAAAATGTAATACAATCAAATAAAATGATGCATGGTCCTAACCTTAATACTTAATAGTGTTAAAAGATCTAAAAGCAAGCACTAATTCTTATTAAGATATAAAAAGCAAGATCACACAATAATAATAATGGACATACATAGTATTACATAGTACATGAAAACTAAAAGTTTGTACATCAAAAGTATATTCAAACCAAATGTTTGATGGTATAAATGCATGTTTTTTATAAGTTCAATGCAATACTATTAAACTTTTTATAGAAATCGAAATTCATTAGAACCTTAAAAAATTTTGGCACTCCCCATTTTGTGCATCGGCATTAAAATTTTCTAAAACTTCATTTCATTTCATACCAATAACAATAAAACCAAATGGTCAAAAATTAAACAGAATTCATTATACAATTTGCAAATCAAAACTCACATCCACATTTATGACACAAGACTCCAAATAGTAATTATTTAAATATATTTTAATTTGAAATAAACCTTGATCCTGGTACGTAGTTAGACCTGCAAAATTCACTAAACACCTAAATGTTCTAGTAATTCTTTGCAACAACAATCTTAGATGTATCATTTAAAAGAAAAGTTTTAATGTCTGTCTGTATGTCACTTTGTGATTACGACTACCGATCGTTCAAGAACCACTAGCGAAATAATATCCTCTGCTCCATACTTGCTCATTGAAAGTACAATTTACTTTGATTCTAGTCTCTAGTACTAAGAATTTACCCATAAAATATGTTCTTGACATATGAATCTTCAATATTAAAACTAGACAACATAAACCGTAAAGATGTTTGGGATTCTATTGACTAAAATTGTACAAAAAAGATGGTTTATATAATAGGATAGTGTTTTTAAACATGAAATAACGTATTGGTATTCACATAAGTATAATGATTTGTGAAAGAGTAGAAGCGGGATCTGGATTGGTAATTGTTACATGACTCAGAGAAAAGAGAAAATACAGAGGAGCCAGATACGAGTGAGCCTGACTACTTGGCATAGTGACATTTGGATGTAAAGATAAAAACTAAGAACAGAAACTATTTTTGGAAAAGCTATGTCGATCTATTCATTCTATTAAGAAATGCCACTCATACCTATAATAAAAATCGGTCGATCCTGCAGGCTATCCCTGAAACTTCCTGGAATTTTCGAGTTCAAAGCGCTCGAAAATTAGAAAGCTATTTAATACTCAAACTCAAACTCAAAATATCGATTTTTGGTTTTTGAGCTCTTAGACCTCATAATATTCATTTTCCGAGCTCTCCAAGCCCAAAAACAGAATTTCTATACATTTAGAGTTCTTCAAGCTCAAAAACCTGGGACATAACAGAGACAATGCTATTTTGGAAATATTTAAACTGCGATATCTTTTGAACGCTTCGTTCGATTTTAATGCAGTTTACGGCATTCTATGCAATTTTGTAAGCCTAAAATTGTTGTGCATAGTCAAAAATCTATTGATCGTTAAATCTCAATGTTATGTTGAAAAAATACTATTTCGGAGATTTGTAGATTGCGATATTTTTTGAACGCTTCGTTTGATTTTAATGCAATTTAAGGCATGATACGTAATTTTGTAAGCCCAAAATTTTCGTGTAAAACCAAAAATTGATCTTAAACAAGTTATGTTAAAAAAGACGTTATCGGAAATTTGTGAACTATATATTTTGAACGCGTCGTACGATTTCGATATTTTTGACGGCACTCGACGCAGTTTTTTATATACAAAAAAGATATATGAGGTTTCAAGTAGGTCCGTTGGAAAATCTCAAAGTTAATTAAAAGAACGTTAAAAAAAATAATTTTGATTTTGATTTATTGAATATTTTTGAAATAGCTCGACCGATTGACTTCAAAATCTAATCAGATCTAAGGCTCGATGAACCCGTTCAAACATCATATTGCGGGTCTTAATCCCTCAATCCGTTCTCAAGATATTGTACAACAAAAAAAGTTACATACACACACATACAGACGTCCAGCCGAAAATGGTCTGAATGGATTCCCATGACCTCAAAACGTGGAGATCTCATGAAAACTCGATTTTCGAAAATCGGACCCAAGTCATTAACTTCCCTTGGACAGCGGGAAGTTAAAAAGTTTATTTGATGACATTTGTATAAAGGCGTTAGTATAATCATTCGCACTTTTTAGGATTCCATACATCGGACATGAAAAAACGGAATCCTTATACCTAGGATCCCTTTCGTTTTTTTTTTTGTTTGTTTGTCTGTCTATCTGTATGTATGTCACAAACTGTTTCTCTAAATTTACTAGACTGGACTGAATTTACTTTGCCTCTACCCGTTTCGATTACGGAAGTACGGAATTCTAAAAACCTGTGTGTAAAGGGGTTGAACGGAAGGACTAACCTTTGTTAAACTCGGTGGTTGTTTCTTAATATACAGAATGAAGTGTACCAAAAGAAAGAATGATTCAGACTTACAACCTAAAGAGAAAGTAGAATATAAATTTGGAACGACAGGAAAAACTGATATAGGATCAGGAGCGTCAGCAGTAAAAATAAACATTAATAAAAGTTAAAAATGGCACCGGTGCAGCCAATGTATATTTACAAATGTTGAGTAGCTTTTTGAAAAGAATAACTTTTTATTTAATAAAAATATTTGTATAAAACATAAGCGTTAGTTCTTGCATGTGTAAGGAATCAGTGCTGTGTGTACATTTTTTTATTGCTACATGTGTGTAGATAATATTGTGATTTGTTATCTAGTCTTTTTACGAAAATTAGTGAGCTAAAAAAATTAACGTAAAATAGTGTTTAGTAAACAATAATGTTAGAATCTTTGATGATAATTAGACAGGAATTGGTAAGCTTTAGCTATATCGGAATAAGTAGAATAACTAATTAACTACTAACCCGCTTGCCCTTGCAAAACTTGCTTGCCTTGAGCAGTCAACATGTGGGGTGCGAGCTGATTGCCCTGGAACGGCTTCCCAGCAGTTATAACCTTTTCAAAGAAGCATATTATTTACAAACCTTATATGAATCCAATTAGTTTATCAAGCATAACACAAAATGTGTTGAATCAAAAAAATAATTATACCCCGAAAAATAAATTCAGTTGAAGAAAACATCTTTATCGTAAAAGTTCCGTACCATTTCTTTTTTCATCTTTTACAGCTGAAATTGACTTTCAGATCAAAATCTACTTTATTTATTTTTAATGATTATAGTTATAAAATTTTTTTAGTAATATAACAATGCGGATAACGATTTCTTTAAGCAAACATAATAAAATAATACAAGTCAAACAGATCCATGTCAACATGTTGATAGAAACGAATGTATGTAAAATTGATTCATATTAATAATTGCATTTTATCTTTATTTGAATATCGGTCTTTACTGCGACACGTACTTAATATTATTTTTAGTAGGTAAACATAAGATTTTTAACCTGGATTTGCTGAGAATTGATTCCTGGATGCAGAGCAATGTTACCAGGCATCAACAGAGGTCCCTGGGCATTATACAGTTGCTGCAGATATGTGCTGTTCTGTAGAGGTTGTTGAATGACTTGGACACGGCTGTGACCCCACTCAGCACTGAAGAAGTTAAATTTCATATTTTTGTTTAAATACTAATATAGAAAATTTTGTGTGATTAAATCACTGAATAAACGAAAACGTTCAGATTGAAAGTGTTTTATAACATATAAATTTATGTATAAAAGGATATAGGTACTTTAAAATAGGGCAAGCAAGATGCAAGTCAGCTTAAGAATGCAACAACTTTAATAGTTTTTTTTTTCTTTTCCAATAACATAGTCGTAGCTTCAGCACGATAACACAAAAATATAAACACAATGGTATAAATCAAACGTATGGCAAGCTGCATTTTCAGGATATCAGTCACTGGGGCGAAACAAAATTTTGAAACTTGTGAATATTTTGAAGCTTGCTGAAATATTAAGTACTGATACAGATTGTGTCAAACTTTATGGCGGATCTGAATATACAACACTTTAAGCGTGCTTGCGCAGGTACAGTCACATACTCCTCGCTCCAATGCGTCCCGCTACACCTAAAACTGAATATTGCGACACTGCCGCATTGAGGATTTGTGCATATTTTCAGATCCGCCATAAAGTTTGATTGTAACTGTATATCAGAGAAAGTCTATATATCAACAAAAATTGGGGAGAACGAATTACTAACACGTGTATTTACACACACGCGAGAGAGATGCAAAAGCGTTCACAGCTCTCTTTTAAAAAAATCTGACCTGATTTGCTGTGGATGCTGAGTGTTCGGAGGCAAGTTCTGCATTGGCGGCATGGCGGTAATGCCGCCACCGCCTTGTTGTTGCATGCCTGTGTTGGCTGCCTGCTGAGGTTGCACCTATACAAACAATACGGTGTTAAAATATTGAAAATGTTCCATTTTTCTACAGATTTAAAAAATATACTTGATATAATTAAATAAAAATCTAAATCGGTTAAAAATTCAGAACTTATATAATAAAACTTTCAGATGTATTCTAAACGACTGCAGTGGTGCTGACGTCACTTATTTTTTCAAAGCCATATTTGCATTAGTTTATGAAGTAAAATAACTTATAAATAATTTTTTTTTAATTACCACGTTTTTGAAGCGGATTAAAAAGTGTAAAGTAATTTCTTATAAAATTTAAAACGAAAAAAGTAGGGCACGTGCAATATAAAAGTGAATTATTCAGGCATCAATTATCTATTGCATATGCCACAAATAAAAAAAAATAATTTTTATTTAAATTATAATATTCTAATTTTTAGTCTTACGATTGTGTGTTTTTAACATCCAGTTCTGAGCTATTGTTTAGTAAACCTAACATCCGGATGTGCTCCTAACTATCGGTCGGTTTCGGGCTGTCACTATGGCAACGGTCGAGAGCGCCAATCCGAAGCGAGATTGCCAGAAACCAAACATCCGAACTGTCATAGCAAGTTGAGAGCAGTCGCCCATGAGTCGCCCTCTATATGTCGTCGTATGAATTGAATCGTTTTGTTGTCACACCACGAGTCACGAGTTTAACGTTTTTCGAACTATGCAGCGACGTGAACATTGTAGTAATCGAATACCGGTTACAAGTGATACGCAGTCATTGTAAAACAATCATCTGGGACTATATATATATATTAATAGAAGAGATTCCAGTGCCAGTTTCAACCCGGCGAGAGTAGGAACCGCACCCGGCTCACCAGGCTTCGGCAATCAAGTGACCTCAAGTAAGTGCACCTATTCTGACGATTGTGTTGCACTCCGGAAAACTACGTGTGGGGGTTTGGGGTTACCTTTCCAAAACTACCACGCTAAGGGTATTAATAATAAGAAAGAAGGGAGCGAGAAGAAAAGAATAAATCCACTTTTAGAATTTTTAGAAATGCGGAAATACGAAAAAAGGCGGAATTAAAAATGAGTAATACATACCTGCTACTAAGACATTTTTAATAACCTTCAAACTCAAAACACTTGAAACTAAGACTAAATGGCCAACCACTCTTCTAATAAGTCTCAACTATTTACATTTAGTACATAAAAGAACGTTTAAAAGAAATTCGGTTACGGTAGGTTGCTTTCCCGCCATTTCTCAAAGGTAGGTTCGGTTAGTATAAAAAAATATACAATAAAACCGAATATATGGGCACTTTTGACTACTGTTCCAACAATTGATAGTTCCAATCCACTAGGAACATAAAATTAAAAAAAATGTTTTTTTGTTTCACATTTCCGCATTTCTGAAAATTCTGAAAGTTAGTTTTCTGTCCTCGTCCTTCCATCCCCTAAATTATTATTAACACGTCTAGGGTAGTAGTTTTGGAAAGGCGTAACGGGGTTTGTCGTGGACTCTCTGGTCCTTCACCACTCACATATCGATCGAATCCATCTCTCGATCATATCCAACATTAACTTAAAACAGCTATGTTTCAAGTTTCAAATCTTTAGCTCACGGAATGTTAGTTTGAAATAGAGCACAACATTTATTTCGAACACACAAACACACAGACCAACTTCATCGTGTGACCCTCATAATTATGAGCTATAAAATATGGTCGTGAAGGCAAATCTAATAAACCCAAGCCTGGTGGGTTTACTATTAGCTACTGAGTGTTCTGTAATCTACCTTCCAGCTCCAACTTCAAATCTTCATCACCATGTACCTACTGTGAAAACTACTCGTGAAGGCAAATGCAATGTGCTCAAACGTTTTGTAAAATTACACCTCGTTACGATTGACCATTGAGTTTTCCTCGTGAGAAGACAACGCTGGCTGCATTAACAGGACCTGGTCACGTGATTATTGTATCGTGACCATATCGTGACTAAGGTTTGAGGACTTTTATAGTTATAACATAAAATTATAAAAATACTGTGGTGAATTTTAACATCTCAATAAACGTCACGTGACATCGAATAGGGTAGGGTAACATGGTGGAGTGTCATATAAGTGATTGTCACAAAGAGGATTGGGGGTGAAATTCCACAAAAAACACTTTTTAACAAAAAAATTAAAGCGCCGAAAAAACTAAAAAGCAAAAAATAAACCTTTATTATTTAATCTCAATAACTAAGTTCTTAAGTTCATAAACTAATGTACTTATACCTAAGTAATTTTGAGTCGGCGCCAAACAATCAATGAACTAAATTACCTTAAATTTAAAGAAATAACCAAATGAAATGAACATTGCAACGTGAAATCTTAAGCGATAAACATTAACACCCCAAAAATCACTTGTTTGCCCGTTCAGATTGTTGTCTTGCTGACATTAACACCGTTACTTTATAGGGACGTTTATAGGGACATAGGCAAAAACAAAAAGAGTAAGAAAAAATCGAAATTGACACAAAAAGAAACAACGGATAAAACTAGTACAATGTCGAAGAATAAAAAGTCTAGGGAAAAGAAAAAGAGAATAATAGTGTCAGTTCGATGGTGTTCAATGTGTTGAAGGTCGAATGATTTTTTGTGAGAAAAATGCTTTTTTATGATTGGAATAAAATTCATTCGCTTCGAATCAGTTGTATCATTAACACGAAATTACTACTATTAACAATCAAAACATTGGTCCTTACGATTCGGATTAACAGTTATTTGTCTATAAAATAATATTAATCGCCATAATAAAAAATATTTTGTTTTTACATTAGTAAGTGCTATAAACTAAACATAGTAAAAAATAAGTTTATAATATTGTTGTAACGCGTTCCGTACTCGGTGTCGTCAAGTCATCACGACGTAGAAAGTGTAGATACGCAATAAATAAGCGCATCTGCACGAAATTCACTTGCGCGACCAAGGTAACGGCGGCGCAAGCGGTGTACACTGGCAGACAGGCGCGGCTATCAAATTATAAGGCAGTATAGCTTGGAGGTAACGTCAGTGGCAGGAGCCACGGCGCATAGGCGGAATACGAGGAGAGGTGCAAGGCGGTAGCTAATCTGAGGTGCAGCAAGGTGCAGTGCAAGGCGCAAGGAGTTCATTGCGTACGAAAGCGCGTTCCGGGTGCAGTCCGGGCGAGCAATCTCTCGAAACGAGCAGCGGCAGCGCAGCCTTTGCGTGCAGCTGTGTAGCAGTACGGTGGGCCGGGACCTGGCCTACCTGACAGACAGCCGGACGTGTCTTGGACGTGTCCCATAGAGGTGTGGGCAAAGCGTGTGGAAGTATAAGTTTAGTGAGTGCAGTGACAAACTGTGAGTACCTATCTGACCTCTATTATAATCGACCGAGTGCCCCATATGAGTAACATTCTTTTCTATTATTAAAGGTTTATTAATTGAACCATTTAATCTATTTTTATACAAATTCATCATTTCAATTTTCGTGTGTTATCACTGTAAAAAACGTTACTATAGGTAGGTTATAGTATTGCAACTATAGGTTATACTAGTTGCTTATTGTTACCTATAATTTTTGGTTTGGAAAATTGTTAAAATGGAATCGTTGTTTAATTTACAAAATGATACTCATTTAAAATTAATTAAAGCTCAAAGTAATTTTAAAAAATCACCAAAGGATCGTTTGACTTTGTCGTATATAGAAACAAGATTAGAAGCTTTGGAGGAACGATGGAATCATTTTCATTCTATACATGACAAAATTATTGAAGGAATATCACCGCAAACATTAAATAGTTCTCCATATGTTAAAAATGAAGTTTATGATTCAGTAGAAGAAATATACATTAATTATAAATCGGAGTTAAAGGGTTCTTTGGCGAAATTAACAAATGGTTCATTAGTATCATGTGATAAACGCGACTCGACGTATAACACTGTTAAGTTACCAAAAATTACAATACCAAATTTTTCAGGTAAATACAGTGAATGGACTACTTTTAGAGATTTATTCATTTCGTTGATTCACAATAACAATTTATTAGACAATGTTCAAAAATTACCTTATTTGAAGGGACATTTATCAGGGGAAGCAGAGAAACTTTTACGTCACGTACCTACTACCGATGCAAATTACATGCAATGTTGGCAACAATTAGAAAACAGATATAATAATAAAAAATATCTTGCGAATTGTACATTAAAACAATTACTGAATCAAAAGAATATATTATTAGAGTCATCATCTGCATTAAAGGAATTATTTGATACTACTTCCGATAGTTTGAACGCTTTAAAAAATTTAGGTATTGACATCAGTTCATGGGATATAATAATTATTTATATTTTGAGTGCAAAATTAGATTTCTATACTCGTAAACAATGGGAACTGAAAGGTAATGACTCATCGGATGATTTACCACAACTAAAGGATTTTTTCGAATTTTTGGAAAATAGGTACCAAGCTTTAGAATTTTTAAATAATAAGAATATGAGTAAACCTAAGATTGTAAATAGCACCGGCAAAAGTGTTAATAATTTTCATGTCACTACAATTCATTGTCCATGTTGTTCTGAAAATCATAAGCTGTTTAATTGTAAAAAATTTGCACAAATGGATTTAGGAAGTCGAGGTGAATTTGTCCAATCCAAGGGTTTGTGTTTCAATTGTTTGGGATCAAATCACTCGGTGAAATATTGTCGTCAATCTACCGTCTGTCGATTATGCAAAATAAAACATCATTCCTTGGTTCATAATCCTAAGTATACTAGTACAAGTAGTAATAATAATGATACAACTAAAATAGCTGCCACAAGCAGTACAGTCACCAATACGCAACCAGTACGCGAATCAAACGTTTCAAATTATTTCTCAGTTAATGTACATAGCCATGTTTTGCTGGCTACAACCTTAGTGAAGGCCAAATCGAGAAATGATCACCATCAGCTGCTGAGAGCATTATTAGATCAAGGATCACAAGCGTCCTTCATAACGGAATCAGCAGTTCAGTTGCTTGGGCTGAAAAAAACACCAATAACAGGTATGTCTATATCGGGATTGGGAGGCGACCGAAGTCATGTGACTTCAAGGTATATGGTAAATGTAACAATTCAGTCGCTTCACGATTCTAATATTAATATTGTCGTAAATACATACGTAATGAGTACGCTCACAACTCTTCTTCCATCAAAGAAGATTATTATCACAGGTTGGTCAAACCAAGATAACATATGTTTGGCTGATCCGAAATTTGGTACTCCTAGTAAGATTGACTTGTTGTTAGGGGCAGAAGTGTATAGTCAGATATTATTAGATGGGTTAATCAAGGGTCCTTCAGGTACTTATATAGCACAAAATACAACCTTTGGATGGATCTTATCTGGCCAAGTTCAAGAAGAAAGCAATACACTATATTCTCATAACATTGTCGTTAACATGCATACTCAAGTCAATCAAGATGATTTGTTGAAGCAATTCTGGGAACTAGAGTCTGATCACAATGGTTTAAAGAAGATTTTAACGCCCGAAGAGCAACAATGCGAAGAACACTTTAAAACAACAACTCGCCGAGACAATAATGGACGCTATATTGTTAAACTTCCATTTCGAGACGAGGATTCTGCTTGTAAATATGGCAATTCAAGAGATATTGCCGTAAAAAGATTTATGTCATTAAAGAAGAGATTAAATCAAAATCCAGAATTAAAGGAAGAATATACTAATGTAATAAAGGAATATATACAATTGAATCATATGCAGCTGGTACCTGAAAATGAAAAAGAAATTAAAAATTTGACAGCTGTGTTAGGTACACAGCTGTCAAATTTTTAACCATGCGGTAATACGTAATGACAAAACCACAACTAAGGTCCGAGTAGTGTTTGATGCATCATGCAAGGGCACAAATGGTATATCGTTGAACGACACTTTGATGACAGGTCCTACTTTACAGCCCGATCTCCGACACATAATTATGCGATGGCGTCGATACCCCATATGTTTAGTGGCTGACATAGTCAAAATGTATCACAGAGCAATCGGTCATATGCAGATGCAGGTCAAAATGTATGCAGAGGCAATCGGTCATACAAAGGTTACATCTGTTTATTTGTGTGCATGGCAACTCGTGCCATACACCTCGAAGCTGTTAGTGATCTAACTACAGCTGGATTTTTAGCAGCATTTAAAAGGTTTGTCTCTAGGCGTGGCCATTGTAAAGATATATGGAGCGACAATGGAACGACCTTTGTCGGTGCAGCCCGTGAGTTGAAAATATTATTTTCAAACGAAAAGAAATCCATTAGTAACGAACTAGCAGAATATTTAATTACCAACCACACAGCTTGGCATTTCATTCCTCCTCACGCACCACATTTTGGTGGGTTGTGGGAAGCGGGAGTGAAATCAGTAAAATACCACCTAAAGAGAATCATTGGAAATTCCACGTTGACATTTGAAGAAATCAGACTCAAATAGAAGGGTGCTTAAATTCGAGACCTCTTACTCAAATTAGTGAAAATCCCGAAGATCCATTGCCATTAACCCCAGCTCATTTTTTGGTCGGTGAACCTATTGTAATACCACCTGATTATAATTTTGTATCATCCAATATAACCAGTTTGCGTAGGTGGCAACTAACGCAAAAAATGGTGCAAAATTTTTGGAGACGTTGGTCTCAAGAGTAATTGACTACATTTTTACGTCGCCAGAAATGGAATAATAAACACTCTGAGCCAAACGTAGGGAATGTTGTTTTAGTAAAAGAGGATGGCTTACCTCCTGGTAAATGGCTCTTAGCTAAAATTATTGAAAAGCACCCTGGATTGGACGGACTCACTCGAGTTGTATCACTCAAATGTAAAAATACCATTCTTAGACGACCCATCACCAAAATTTGTGTTTTGCCAATCAATAACGAATAATTTAAACTTGTCGAGAGTTTATGTATAGACTTATGTACTAATTTTTAGTTTATAAATTACAGTCCATTGCTTTATTATTTAAGATTATGTTTGAAAATTTTGTCTGCATAAACCACCCGATTATGTACAACCGTTTTGTGTGTTTAATGTTTCACGGTGGGCGGTGTATGAAGGACAATAGTTGTCCTTGGTGGGCGGAATGTTGAAGGTAGAATGATTTTTTGTGAGAAAAATGCTTTTTTATGATTGGAATAAAATTCATTCGCTTCGAATCAGTTGTATCATTAACACGAAATTACTACTATTAACAATCAAAACACAATGTATACAAATATGGCAATCAGAAGATAGGTTCTCCCAAAATAAAAAACATTTTTAAACTTTTAACAGATGAATTAATTAAATTAATAACGTGTAAAATTTTTAATACAAATAATAATGGATAGGAAAAATCTTATTAAAATCATTCAGTGGAATGCTAATAGCATTTCGCCTAAATTAATAGATCTCGAGTTCCTACTTCATTAAAAAAAAATTTGTATAGTGATTGTTTCTGAAACATGGCCTAAAAATGAGAAAGCAATTAAAGTTAATGGATATAATATTGTAATAAAAGATAGGTTAGATGATTATGGTGGTGTAGCCTTAACTACAAAAAATACTATTCGATTTAAAGAAATTCCTATAAAAGTTAAAAAAAAATCTATTGAAGTCTGCGGTGTGGAACTACTAAATATTTCACCAATAAGGAAGATATTTTCTCTGTGTTGTCCACCTTCGATTCGAACAACAGAAGCGGATTGGACGGAGTTATTTGAACACTACGACACGGGGACATTAACAGCTGGAGATTTTAACGCAAGCTTTAATACATGGTCTATATGTCCAATAGATACCAGAGGAGAACAAATAGGAAAAACCTATTGCCACAGCAATTTTGTAGTTTTGAATAATTATAGTTACACTAGAATTCATATGGCTAATTTTAAAATTCTAAAATTATCGCCAGATGCGACTTTGTTTCAGCTGACTTATTTGTGCTGTGCGAATGGAAAGTATTGAATGATAACTTAGGAAGTGACCATCTTATGGTATTGATCACTTTAGAAAAAAAAACTTTTCAAACGATAGTATTCAAAAAAACATTAAACGCAATGTAAAACGCGCAGATTGGACTAAGTATAAAAATGAAGTCAAATAAAGAATGTAATAATGAATATCAATAATAACACGGATATTCAGATATTCTATAACAAATTTGTTAATTCTATTGATAAATCTCCTGATATTAGCATACCCATGATAAAATGTAGCAGCAGAGACAATTCTAAATTTAACCAGAAACCATGATGGACACCAGAACTATCTAAATTAGTTGCTGAACGAAGAACAGCTTTGAGAAACTTCCGAAAGAATCCCACCCCGGATGATTTAGAGACACTAAATACAAAGATTGTGGCAGCTAGAAGCAAAATCGGAAAGGCAAAAAAAAGGATGGGAAGATTTTTGTTCAAGCATTAATGAAAACACAACGGTGGCCGACATGTGGAGAAGAATGGATGAATGAATGGATGAAATGAAATGGATGATAGGATATCGTCAAAGTGAAACTGGTGACCCGTCGAAATGCTCCTCATTTCAAGTATCAAGAAGAAACAAACTTGGAAACTGTCTTTACTTTAAGTGAACTTCAAAATGTACTAAAACAAAAAGATACCGCGGCAGGCTGATAGTATAACATACTCGATGTTGTTTAATCTACCATTAAATGGTAAGTTGTTGTTACTTAATATCTTCAACTCAATTTTTGCGACTGGATTTGTGCCAAAACAATGGAGAAACATTAAGATAATACTCGTAACAATACCTAAACCGGGACGAGATCCATTGCAGGCGACTTCTTTTCGACCCATCTCGTTGATATCATGTATCTGTAAAACCTTTCATCTTATGATAAATAGGAGTCTTGAATGGCACATGGAGAGAAATAGATTGTTTTCAAATTCTACGATACGCTTTAGAAGAGAACTTTCTCGCTTAGAAAATGTAATACAGTAAGTTGTATACAAATAACACAAACAAAAAACGAAGTAGCTCTTGCGTGTTTTTTTAGATATTCCAGATGCCTACGATAATGTATTATTATAGTTAATAAGGTAGTTGATACATTGAGAAGTTTTGGTACTGAGGATAGGTTTTTTAAATATTTTTATAATTTTTTAAATGGGATATATTTGACTTTATACTTAGATGGGGAAAGTGAACCCATGCTGCTTTTTTGATCTTCAAATCAATATACACGGCTATTTTAAAGTACCTATGAAAATTAGTATAACAGCAGTTGAACTACATGCTATAGTGGAGGCTGAGTTGTGTTGAAAATTGAAATATTGAAAAAATTGTCATCTTTACAGACTCTAGAAGCTCTTCACAGTATTTTATTAATTGCTTTATAGTTTTCTAAGAACCGAAGCAATTAAAATTGTCAAGGTCATTTTGAAATTGCAACGCCGTGGTGTAGAAATCTGTTTGCAATGGATTCCTTCTAACATTGGTTTAAGAGGCAATGATTGAATAAGTAGATTTAATAGCTAAAAACGCATGTCAACTAGGAATTGAATGTCATCCAAAAATATATTATCAGGACTTCCTGCCTGTTGTAAAAAAATGTGTTATGAGGATTGGCAAAAACATTTTGATTAAGAAATACTACCACAGATTATTGGTACAGGACTGTCCAAAATATTATACCATCATTATCTTGGTGCCAACATACAAGCCTTTCTAGACCGACAACAGTTTGCATTTACCCAAAAACCCATAAATTGGTTTGCCTTCTTGATTAAAAAACGAGACACACCATTATGTGAATTGTGTGCATAACCTGACGACATTTATCATTTGCTCATGGAGTGCAAATATATAGAATCAGAGAGAACTCATTTTGTGCAACATATAAGTTCTAAATTATGCCTTTTGGCAGATATATTAGCAATTTTAAAACATCCCGAAGAAAACAAATTTATTAATTTAGTTAATTTGATTCAATTGTTGTTTTTAAATAAAAAGCTATCCCATGAGTAATAGATAAATGAGAGCGCTTGGTAATATAATCGTTTGTTAAAAGCTATAGACCAACACGACCAATTTGGTCTAGGTCATAAATAACGATTTAAAAAAAAAATTACTCATCGTCGGAAAGTACGCTTGAAATTATCTAATCAAAGGGATGAAAGTAGTACTTTTCGTCCCTGGGAAGCAATTTTTCCTGCTGTCAGAAAAATTAAAAAAAAAAATTATGCAAGCCATGAGCCCATTACACGCACTAATTACAGGCGCAATAGTTTCATGATCAGAGCGGCGAACAGATTCAATGAGATAACTAATCATACAGACATTGATCTGTTCAACCAACACTAGTGTCGCGGCGACGAGAAGAGCTCTTACACAACACTATCTTAATTACTTATGAAATTCCTATATTTATGTTTTTATACCATAGTAAAATACGCCTATGTGTATGCTTCGTTTTTCATAACATGTAATACTAAATGTGAAGATTTGTAATTGGCATAATAAGATGTATTATTTATTTAATGATTTTATGTTGAATTAGAAAATAATGCTGTAAATCTTCCAAATAAAATAAAATAAAAATAAAATGTCCCAACTTTTTATACAACAACTCTGTGAAATCGCGGCGTAAAATTGTAATTAAATAATATCATCAACAATTTCGTAATATGACTTTATACTTACAATTTACTTTTAACTAAATTAACATTTAATTTACATTAAAGATTTAATATTTACCATCATCAATGATAAAAAATACCGCCTGGGACCCACAGAAAAAAAAACATAAAAAAGCAGCAATTTGATCTTCAGTTATTTTGTCAAGTGCTGATTAGTTACATAGACAGATATTTCTATAAAATGAATTCATCAGATCCAGGTGGATTTAACGCTTTTTTTACTTCCCTCATATTCCTAATGGAAAGCAGAATGTTTACCTCGGGTGAAAGACCTTACTGATCTTACAAATTTATTTGTACTCACTGAAACATAAGACCAAATTCTGTATGAAAGCGTTAATTGCTATAATGGTTGTCACATAATAAAAATTATGCAAATAATAAATTTTGTTTATTATTTCATATTACTCGTCCAATATATCTATCATGATGTTTGTGTAATATAATGTATAATTTATTATTAATCAAAATATCACTACATATTATAAAATAAAGTCCCCCGCCGCGTTTGTCTGTCTACCTAAACGCAATAAACTCAAAAAATACCAAACGTATTGGCATAAGGTTGACACCAATGTTCGGAGCGATTCAAGAGGAAGGTTTACGTGTATAATTTATTAATCCATCAGCCCTTTTTATACCCCACTGCAGGGGCTTAGGCCTCCCCTCAAGATGAGCGGGCTTGGAGCTTAAATCCACCACGCTGTCGGCAGATTGTAAAGACCGCCATCTATTCACAGCAACCGGGACCGACTGCTTAACGTGCTCTCCGAGGCACGGACGGAATTTATTAATGTTTTGTGCAAATTAGTTGAAATCAGTATTCTCGCGGCTATGGTGAAGTATGACTCGAAGGTACATACACATAACTTCCATGGATTTCGTTATGTTTAAAATACATTAATATTAGTTTTAATTTAGACTAGGTATATAGTAACTCGTCAGTACTTGTTAAAATAAATAGTTATTATGCATTGTTACCATGTGTACGATTAAGGACTACAGAGGCTTTATTGGAGGATATTTTGAAGGATTTCTTTGTACACTTTAATAAATACAGCACTATATTTGATGAAATAGTTAAGAACGTTACTATGTTCATTAACTTATTCGCTACAAATTAACCATTTTTAGTCAGATTGAAGGTCACGACCCATTTAATCAACAGAGACAATTGATTGATTATGATTGATGACTAGTCAAAAGGTTAAAATGTTAACCTTTTGACTTGTCATCAATTGTTATCAATCAATTGTCTCTGTCAATTAAATGACTCGTGACTTTCCATCTGACCAAATATGGTTAATAAATAGTGAACAGGTTAATTGTAGACATACTGTTATAGTTGTCTTTTTTTGTTTTTGAAAGCGCTTGTATAGGTAATTCAAATGTTAACTGTAAATAAAGAGTGGAATAAATAATATTCATACATTGTCTTTTACAACTCTAGCCAACCAATCGTTCGACGAGCAAACACGTGACATCAACGCTCGAACTGTCACGTGCTTGCTCGTCGTAAGTGTAGTAATCGTATGTTACATGCAGTGGTAATGCCATACTCAGATATTTTTTATTGTAGATTTACAGTATTTTCAAAGTCGTCCAACTTGGACGGCTAAAAACGTTTTAGTTTAAGCTTTTAAATGTTCAAAATCTAGTTTTATTAAATGTTTGCAAAATAACTACAGAATTGAACTAAGTTTACGAAGTTATGGGAAAAATTATATTAACAAAACTTTACTGAGTATTTAAAGACAATTTTAAACAAAAGGTATTTTTAAAACTTATATTGTTCCTATATATGAACACAAACGCAAAGAAAATAAAATAGAACCTATTATTAAATAGTTTGGTATATAAACAAAGTATTATATATATTTTAATTATACAATAATCCAACAACTGATTCATTTTGTGAAATACTTTTTGTTTTTTCAAACTTTAATTATGTAAATTATTTGAACTGTAATAAATAAAATAATCTCATTAGATTCTGTGGAGTTGGTAACACTAACTTCAGACCTACTATATTCATCCGTCACGATATAATGACAAAAATTCGTAGAGGGACAAACAAAAATTAAATGAAGTAGCCGTATTTCTGTTTTGTTTTATTACAAACGTAGTTTGAGATACCTACCTACAAGAAACCAAGTCGACAGCCTCATAGGTTTGCCATGCGTTAATGAAATGGGTAATTATCCTTCTCCATTTGTATGGGAACAAGACAGACCAGCGCGACTGCCACGCGCGTATTTGTACCGAATGACGTCGTAAAATATAAATTATATATATTTTTATTAATACAGGAAAATTGGCACAAGGATTTAAGCGGATATATTTTTAGCTATTAAAAATAGACTTTTAATTAGACCTATCCATGCAGCATTTCTAGTTAAATGTTGTGTTTTTTTTAAAAGTAAGCAACAATAATGTTAGTACAAAATACCATAAAATTTAGGTTTATAAATAAATGAAAATTCAAAAATGAAAAGATATACAATGAAATAACATTTATAGAATTATAATAAACCCACTCATAGGGAAGTAACTGTTCTTTGTTTCAAATTACAAATATAAGCAAAGGACAGGTACTCGTACAATTAAATTTGCTGTTCGACTTCAGTCAGCTATCCCAATCTTCCTTATGTCTGAATAATAAATGCTCAACACACGTTGTAGGAACAGATATCCCAATCCAACAACGTATCAGACATTGATACATACCTACATAAAACATACACCTAGAAAATATTATTGCTTATGATGTGTGTTTCCAATGAACTAAATGAAGAATAAATAAAATTCTTTCTGACACATAAATGCCACCTTTTCAGATCAAAAAAGAACGTACATGTTACATATATTTGCAACACATCCATACGTTTAAATGAAACTGAATTGTTTTCGTTAATATTTCGATCGGATATTCGTCATTTGAACATTTATAGCAATAAATAAGTTAAGAACATACCAATCGCTATTTTAGTTATATGCTGTAGGTACCTACACATTTTTCGACGTAACTATAATTTTTCAATGAAACCCATTTTAAACTTCTGTCGCTCGAACGAATGGCTGACTGAAGTAAACCGCAATGAACTGCATCCTTCACGTATACAACAAATTATAAATTGTAAACAAAAATCCACAGATCTTGCAGTCCCCGCAATCATCGGTTTCATTGAAAATGAACCTACTCAAATCCGATTTTCACAGATTATTTTATTTCATTTCCACGAAATCGTGGCATTGCCACGATTTAAACTGCAGCTTCTGATACCCTTAAACGTTTTGAACTCGATAATGAAGCATTCGAACGAATACAGGCCGAAAGGCGATGACCGTAATGTTAACAAGTTCCCGATCGTCCATAAAATCTAACATGTGATGTCAAATTTCTTGTTCGATTTCCAACCGATATCCAAAATTTTGGTCTCATACTGTAGCTACCGACGCCTTCTAACCTTTTGTATAACACTTCGAAGCGATCCGACGAATACCCTCTGAAATATAGTATCTTATATCCACAAACACCAGCGATCGACCAAAAAATCTCATCTTCCGGAAATAATTTCTCTTACAATTACGAACCGATTTCCAAAAACTTGGTCTCAAACCGAAGCTACGTTAATGGCCAGGATACTATTTTTTTTTTAATTTCCGATATCGGTCTCCGTTTTCGAAATATTTTGGATTTAGTAAAAAAAAAATCCGAAAAAATCCCGATTTTTTTACATTTTCCATTTTTTTTCAAAAACTACTAAACCGATTTCCAAAATTTTGGTGTCATACGATGCGCAAATAAATTATTGATATTTTAAGACCTTAAAATCTTAGCTAGACCCCTTACCCTTGGAGTTATGGCTAAAAATGCGTCTCCCGTGAAATGGATTTGATAGTCATTTTCAATGACAAAAGCGGAATGGGAACACATAGGCGTAAGCTTTTTGTTATCGCTCATTGTAGCTACATTGAGTCATACCTACTTATTGCGAAGTTGTCCGTATAGTTCTACTGTTCAGTTCTACTAGTAGGACTAAACGGAGAAAATAGTTATTCTGTTAATTTATGTACGATATTCAATAGGACTAAACGGACATGAAGTAAAATTCTGCTATTTGCAGAGTAGAATATTTTTAGACTACATGAAATAAAGTATTGAACTTAAATTTGACATTTCGACAATGATAAATGAACGAAAGTGCCACCACATATGTGTAGAAAGAGCAGTTAGGTTAACTCTTAACTAAACAAATACGAATACAAACGTAATAAATATGACTTATTTTATTTCTAAGATCCTAAAAACAGTGAAGTGGATAATTGGCCATTGACCAGCATCATTTGCTGGTACAAAATACTTATATTTAATTACAAGTTAGAAATAAGCAAATCTAAATTATATGTTCCGTTTAGATTTGCCTTTAATAATTCTGAATTGGCAGGGACATGTATGTTAAGTACTCATTCATTTTCCTTTATAATAACTATTAGTTAGAACTGAACGGTAGAACTATACGGACTGCTTAATTTTTTTGTCCGTTCATTTCTGCTAATAGGTCAAAACGAATAAATAAATCCGTTCTGTCCTACTAGTAGAAATAAAAGGATTTTGTTCTCCGTTTAGTTCTACTAGTAGAGCTTAACGCTAGAACTATATGGACTACTTCCTTACTGCAACATATTGTACCTACTTCTAATAGAAATATAATATGTAACCAGTGTCCGCCCGCGACTTCGTTCGCGACTTAAATGTGATAACTGCATAGTTTCAAAGTCATAATTATGAATAAATGAGTTAGGTATGTTAGATCGCGTGAGGTGGTAATGGCGACATCGACAGTAGGAAGATTACAAGTATGAATAGATAAGCGTGAGTGGGGCACGTGATGCATGTGTAGGTACGCCAACATCTGTACTTCGAATGTTTATACTAGAAATAGTTTGACGTTGCTTCGTATGAAAGCGGAGTGCGGGGTTCTAGACGACATATTATTTAGCGCGTCGATTGCTCGCGCGCTCTCGTGGGACTGCGCAAGTCGCTACTCATAGAGAGAGATAGCGAAGTTCCCCGCTGCCTCCCCACTAGAGTTCCGGTAAGACATTTTACGGGGGGAAGCGTCCACACAATTTCATATTTCCAGGAGGAGGCTGGACGTCCCGGGTTCGAATCCCAGGTCGGGTCAGTATTTATATGATGAATATTGATACTGGTACCGGGTCTTGGTTGTTATATGTATGTACCCCAAACACAAGCTAATGCTTAGTTTGGTGCCTAGACGTTGTTGTGTAGTGTGTAGTGTACTTTATTATTTCACATTTCACTGCATAATTCGGCGTTTTCGCGATGAAATACTATCGGCATTTGCCGACTAACAACCGGTAGAGGCATACACTACTAGCGCAGTGTATGAGCGGTCGCCCTGAGGTTCTAGTGGGAGCGGGGCGGGCCCGTTTTAATACTTCTATGTCGCTCGTAAAACATGGATATTTATTTTCTTCGTTCGTAAGTATATTTTTCCATTTGATTTGCAAACTATTGTTTAATAATATCTACATAATAGTGTGTGTGTATTAGATATCATCATTTGCTTCACTAGAAGTAAAGAGAAGATTCGGTCTAATTTTAATTTATGAAAATGAAAATAGGGGAGACTGAGTACGGTTGTAACAAGGTACGGTTGTAACAGCTCAAATATTTCCGAAACTGTACACGGTGTGGGGAGAGAGTCAAGAGGAAAAAGACGCGGCTTACTAGTCCGGACCCGCTCCCATAGTTATGTCGCGATCTGTGCAAGGAACACGTTTTCAGAGGGGCTTGTTGTGTTTTGTCAACCAAAAGTAAGTTTATTTCACTTTTTTATATACGATATAGCTTCAGTGTTATTGCAGTAACATTAGTAAATCTTTGTTTATCATAATTTGTATGTTTTGAAGAATTTGTAATACCGATTCATTTTAGTGTAGGTTCTTCTATCAAACCATAGCAACCGATTAATTTAAAAAAGTGGGTGCGGGGACAGTTGTAACATTGTTTCTGGGGACGGTTGTAACATTAACTAAATTATATTTCATTAATTTCGGATGCCTATAACCCGCACTAGAAAGCCTACAAGAGGTGAAATCGACGTACCAGTATGCTCACGATGATTTAAAAATATTATGGTCTGATGGGAATAGTTATTATATGTGCTACCATAGCTGCGATTCTGATTGGATAAAAACATTTTGTTTTTAATAACTTATCATTTATTTTACGTTGATTAGTTTTATTTGATATATATTTCAGAAGCTACATAGTTTATGTTTGCGACCGATATGATCGTTATATTAATAGGTGCAAAGAGATCGCTTTAAATGTTTCTAACATGTCGTTTTATAATAGGAATAGTACACTTTTGTAGTTCTTTTTTTTCCAAGAATAAAACTCATCCGAATGCTTGAGGAGGTTTAACTAGTTACAATCGTCCCTCACTGCTGTCACAACCGCCCCTGGTATGGGGTCGGTTGTAACAGTTTCTCCCAGTTCGTGTTATTGCTCATATCTGGCTACCTGTTGTACATAGGCTTCCGTTTATAATATTCATTTAAAGGTAAAGGTTGAGGCTCTCAGTTTAGATGCTTTATGGATTGCAGCATATGGCAGCGCTTAGGGGCGATTAAAGCAAATTTGCTACAATCGTACTCTATCTAGATGCCTACTTACTAGATATTTGTTGATTGTACTAATTTTTGACAGTTATTAATATTACTAATAGTTCACTCTAATGAACCGATTTTTATTTAACGAATTCCTCAATTAATTTTTACTTCTATTTGAAGTATACAATATTTTTAAATCAACGTAATTATATTTTAACCCAAGATTACCTACCATATTATTGCAATAAATAAAATGTATTGTCAAATAGCGACTAGTTCTTCATTCCTTAAAGAATTTGGTAATTTTTAGTTTTAGATGAAGCTAAAAAGGTTGGAGTATAAATAAGAGAAATATGTTTCAAATAAGAGGCGTAAAATGTTCGTTACATCGAAATCGACTGTCTTGATTTGAGTAAACACTTTTTTCCGTGTAGAGTGACAATTTTTGCATTTAGGTATATATAAAATTAATTGCTGAGGTTTTTGTGTAGTTCTGATAAAACTATAAAAATATTTCAGAGTCGCACTGGTGGTATATAACATAATAAATATAAAATAATAAAAATGGTAATTTACAAACCTGATGAGGCCCAGCCATGGAACTTGGCATCGATGAGACGACTGTAACAGTCTGGTGATGTTGCTGAGGCTCGTGCTGCGCCATACTCATTTGCTGTTGTACAACTTGACCTTCAACCAACTGTAAAGAATTAACAGTTGACGTCAACATAACGTGGAAAACAAATATTTTGGTTTTTTTTTGCTTTAGCTATCTTTCAATAAGAAATTCAATTTTACTAGTTTTTTTAAACGCGTTTTTATTACGAAGTACTTCAAGGTTCAGGACGGTCCGGTAAGCTAGATTTTCATTTAATCATAGATTAATAGTTAATAAATTTGACAGAAGCGTTTGGTTAGCGGACCGAGCGTATTCGTAAGTAGGTACTTTCATTCAATTAGTCATGCTAATCTTTTGTTGCTAACATATAAATGTTCAAAGAAAAACATACCTAATGTAAAACACAGCCTATTTTACGTCTAGAATTACAAGAAACATGTTTTAAAAAATTGTTAATCTATCAAATAGTCTTTATGTTTAAATCATCAGAAACACGCATTTGTAAATAACATGACTATTACAGCCGTTACCTATAACCACCATCTTCACAAATCAAATATATTGTGGAATATGTCTTCAATCGGTAGTCAATTAAAAGGTACGTGATCTCTTACAGACGCATCAACGATTTTACATACCTATATATACAAGGTAATATTTTAACAACCATTCAAATTTTATATATATCTTTGGTAAAAAAAACCGATGGCCGTCTTGTTTCCTTTTAGGATCGTTCAATGGAAAAATATTGAGATATGACTACACAAACCTTTCTCCAAAAAACGAGTATGTGTAGTCACCGTTCACGGCCACCGCACGCACGCTAGTTTAGTAGGTTAAGGCAATTTATTATGAAAATGTAACCTATATTTTTTATTTACGTAACGAGGTTTATTGGTGATATCTAACATCAAGAATTGTTTTGGATGGTTGTTAAAATTTCTTCCTATATATAGTTGAAGCTGTGGAGCCTTGGAAATATTGTTATGTATTGTGTTTTTTACCATTTTTTAATTCGTAAAACGTTCTGGTATTACCTACAACTATTCATAAAAAAAAAAACTGTATAGTATTTGACGCAAAATAACTTTAACCATTATCCAGACTCTTTGATTGTGGCTTTGCTTTGCAGAATGAAACAACATTCACGCACACGTAGACAGTTCAAGGTCGAGCTAAACTTTATGGCCGTATAGAACGTAGCTTCATCTAGCATATCAGCGAGCGAGCGTGCGCTGGGTGGGGTACTGCATCGCCATAAATTAGCATCCATCTCGTGTTCAGGTCGGACAGTTTATAGACCTTTACTATATTTTATAGTTAGTTAATAGCCTAATTACTTTGTATATTTAATTAATTTGTAATGCCCTCCTATCATCAAATGTGGCCGTCTATCTTTCCCGCCTTTTGGTTAGACAATTTTTTTTAGAACTGAGCTAGTATGTCATAAAACGCGATACGATCTAGCAAACTAAAATATTTAAAAAAATACCCGACTACAAAACCACTTAATTTTATTAATTGGCACGCTTTTACTTTTATTTTGGTTACTGTTCCACAAGTATATAACGTACTGTCTTTATTACAAACACACTGTTTTTTAGTTTATGTTCAAATGGTTTAATAAAAGTGTTATATATTTGAAATGGCTAGCTTTCATTTTATACCCACAATTGTTGTAATAAACCTTTTTTTTTAAATTCCCTTTCTTTTTTAAATCATTTACTGACGCCATATTGAAATATGATATAGCTACCCTATGGCATTCCGACAATTAAGATGAATCTAACAATACCTCATACGTTCAAATTTATCAAGCCGTTTAGGCTACAGGGCTTGCCAAAGAAATATCTAGCATATATGCTCCTGCTGGATCTAAATCTGAACTTAAAATTATTTTGAATTTGTTCGGCTTCAAGGTGAATGTTATTTTAAATTGAGAAAAATATCGATACTACTAATCGCACCTAGTGCAATAAGGCCACGGGTACATAGTGGTATACCGTGATCCTAACAGTAGGTCAAATCGTTGAGACCACGCGCCACGGGCCCTTTACGAAAAAACGGCCTCGGGCGACAGTCTATTAGGTCGATCTGTATGTATGTATGTATGTATGCATGTACGTTGCAAGCTAAAAATAATAGGGAGAGATCTGGGGATGTTAATTGTAATATTGTTAATTATTGTATTTTATGTTATTGAATATTTACTTAATGAAGTACTTAAACATCCATGTTTTGATGTTCAACATTTGTATAAATTTCTTTGTTGTGTACCTACTATATTCGATTTTTTTTTCAAAGCCTAGAGCAATATTTTTTTTAAATAAAAGCGTATTTAAAGATATCTAGTAGGTATATATTCAAACGATTTATACTCTTGTTACCATAGTTTGTACTAGTTAATATTTTCGCAAAATCCATAACGCACTTTGCCTCTAGGTAATTATGAAAATGGTTCCTGTCCATCATAAATAGCTAGACTTTAAGTATTACTTGGTGCAAACCAAATAAACGCTGAAGGTGAGTCGCAGAAACAATTTTAAAAATGAATATTACAAGGTCGTTCATATAGAACGTCTTTAGAATAATGTCATTGGTTGAGCCCTTTATATATCATAGGCTGAGAGCGAAATACCTAGGTACCCGTTAAATGTGTAAATATGCATCCTCTCTTTTTTTATTGAAGATCTTAAGATTTATTACTCGGTAAAGGTACGTGCATGTACGTGGCTTTCTTTCATTCTGAACCCATGATAATATTTTACAAATAAAAATACAAACCTGTTGAGGTTTAATCTCTCCGGTCATTCCGCCCTTGGCAGATGTTTTACTATCGAATAGTAAGTTCACGTTATTTTGCGGGGACGCTAAGAAACTAAGATTGATCTCTCCTATACCAGGGACATTAAACTGTTGTGTATGCTGCACAGGGTGATTATTTACTACCTGAAATGATAAATAATTATTTAAACACTTTAGAAACCGATCGGACCGTCTTGACTATTCGTTATACAAACTTTAACAATATCGACCACATTATAATGGTATTTTAGGTAAACTATTTGCATCAAAAGTTTAACAAAAAAAATCTATATCCGTTTTTACAATTATCAGTCATTACATTTAATTTTTAAGTTTTCGCTGTATTTGTTTGTAGTTTTAGTAATAAAATTATTGTCTAGTTATGAATAATAAAGTATTAGCGTATTTTTTAATTAATAAAAACACAATACATTGAGTCACTAAAGGAAAGAATGACCTGAGCATACTCAATATAATATGGAGATAATGAGTAATTAGAGATTAATAATTTTATCAATTTTTTTCTTTTATTTGATTGATAAAGCTCAAAATTAAACACTATTGAAAAGTAATATTTTATTAGTATATTAATGCAATCATTATAATTTTAATATTGGAAAATAAAAAATAGCCCGTTGGTTAGGCCACTACAGGTGCTACTGAAAAATAAAATTTTAAAAATGTTATTCCTGGGTTGGATCATAAAAGTACATTCAATTGTTCGTTTTTAAGTTATGGTAAATGGTAATACATTTTATACTAGAGGGATATAAGGCACACAGAAAAAAAAATTGCTTTGAGCCAAAAGACTTTACTTGAGCAAAGATATTTAGCGTTTCCTATATAAGGAAAGTCGTAAAATTTTTCTCAAGAAATAATAATTCTTACATTCAAGGTAACTCATTATTTCAATCCATGTGTACTTTCGTGTTTGTCTGAAGATATTTCGTTCTTGTTCCAATAATCATGTCTTTTTACAGCCAATAAATACGAAAACTTGAGCGAAATACGTTGCCTTTATTGAATCAAAATTGTACTACATAGTCTGATCATCATCAGGCACTTGGGATCGTAAGCCCGTACTGCAGTAATATGTCTGCTGGGCTGGTCTGATCTGACCGATGCTCAGCCAGTGCGACCAAGCAGGCCATCACGGGCATCCACTATCTACATACCTACCTACCTATGCTATGCTGACGTCGCTGTTTTATCAGAGTTATAAGAGATCATCATGTTTTATTTTTGTGCGATCGTGTCGTCTTTTTCTTCTAATCGACATTAGTCTAGTGTGGTTCTTGAGAAATCAAAAACTTTATGACGGAAGAACTTTATTCGACAAATGCCATATCTATATAACAGAAATCTTATAAATTGTAAGAATTAGTGGATAGCAAATAAACAATTTGTTTTGCCGACCCTATTCCTGTTTCAAGTGTCTGCCAGAGCATCCTTAGTGTATTTTTGTCAATAAATTTTCTTAGAGAAGTTAAAAAAATTGACGTTAATTTTGTTTTTTACGCCTCTTTTACGTCACGTGAAAAAAATCTAATAAAACGAATAAAAATGACTCGTCGAATGAAAATAAATTTTTGTGTAACAGATGTCTTTCGCAGATATAGATTCGTCAGACCAACTTAACTAAAAGAAGGATAAAAAACATATATTATCAGAAAATTATTTATAATTAATAATGAAGCTTATTTATTGCGGGATTCTCCCTTCACTTTTAAAATCACAAGCTTATTTCAATGTATACAAACATGTAGTCCACGTGGGCGAAGCTGCGGGTGGTCGCTAGTCGTCAAATAAATTTAAATTAAGGGTGGTTTGACAGACATTTAAAACACGAATAAGGATGCCAAACCTAATATTCATTTTTTATACTTCAAGCCGTAGAATATTCATGTCTATAAAGATTCGTAAATGATGTAATTTTTTTAAATTTAAACACTAAAAAAATTTAAAAAACCAAAATACGTAAGTACCTAACTTATAAGACCTCCCACACCAACGGTTCTTTGTTTGCGAATATCACTACATATTATAAAATAAAGTCCTCCGCCGCGTTTTCTGTCTTTCTGTCTGTCTGTCTGTGTGAACGCGATAAACTCAAAAACTACCGAACGGGTTCGCACATGGGTGACACCAATGGATGGAGTGATTCAAGAGGAAGGTTTAGGTGTATAATTTATTAATGTTTTGTGGAAATTTGTTGAAATAAGACTATTATTATTGAAGAAGTCGGAAAAAAATCAAGCCGGCTGGGATCTTTCATCGAAAACGCTGCCTCATCCCTTTTAGATATACCAAAATAATGTATGGAAGAATTGTGTCTTTTTTATAGGACTAAAGAAAAGTCCGTGATGGTATATATATATATCTTTTATGGATAGCTTAGTATACCTATTTTTATGTTTAAAAAAATGGTGTCATATGATGAGGTAATTGGAAAGCAATTTATACGGATACAGTATTAATCCTTATCAAATTAAATACGTTATTTACCTTCAGCATTTCATGCAGATTGTGATTGCCCTTTACACCCTACAATTTGAATTAATATCTTAAAAGCTATTGCGAAATATCAATATCGTGCGACCAGCCGGGCGGCCATACGGGACGACGCGACACGCGTTGTTTGGTTAGATTATGTGTATTTATTCTTTACTTTTTCAAGTATTTATAGAATTGGAAATGAAATACTTTAAAAATACCCCAAGTAGGATGAACTTACGTCACGTTTAAAGGTAATTGGATCCAATCCACATGTTCGACGCAAGAAGCTGATATGACACTACGACAGAAAAAACATTACGGCTTATTATGCTCTGCTACCCGTGCGAAGCCGGGACGGGTCGCTAGTTCTAGAATTAAAAAAGTGGTTCTAAATCCGATACCCGCTTTTGGAAGTGGTTCTTGCTCGAACTATATAGATACTTACGTGAATGCTGAACTGTTTTCTTAAATATATCCTGATTTAAAAAAACAATCGAATAAAATATCTTTATTTCGAAGTTATGTAACATAAGCTTGAAATACGTCACAAGAGTCAATTTATTACTTTGTGATAAAACGTCACCACAAATGCGCATTCTAAAAGTACTGGTTCCTCTTAGAAGAATACGCAAGTAACTGAGGGACGCGCTTTTTAACAATATTATAAACAAATTTAACAATAAGCACTTAAAATAAATGTTATTGCAACAAACCGATAGGCGAGCGGTATACACCCATGGATTTTTATCATCTAAGTAGTCCGATACTATATAATAAGCTTTTGCATAAATCTTTCGTTTTATTGTAGTTTTGAAGCCGACACCATGTTAACAACTGCCGAAGTGCGAAATGCACTCATACGATAAGAATTCCGAAGCGCAATTGGAAATTTCCTATATAAGAGACGAAATTAGCACTGCGGGTTTTTTTATGGTTAAAAGTTATTTTATGTAGTTTTTGCTGTTGGTGAATTTTTATATCTAGCTTATCAGATTTTTATTCTTATTATTTCTCAGGATTAAGGAATTCATTCAACGATTTGTATGACTTTTTTCTTTAGTTTCATCTATTTCTTAATTTAAAGTAGATTCGAGTATAACGTTTTAGAATTAACATAGTTCGTAAAAAAAACCTACTACTATTAAAACTTGTTTGACAAGGCTCGCTTTTCAGCTTTCTAAGTTTCGGAGATAAAAGACTAATGGTCACGGTATATCCCACTAGTCCCAGTGCGTAGGTATAGTCCCAGGCTGGGACCACTGGCACCATTCAGTTCCAGTGGTCCCATGGCACTAGTGCACTGTTAATTTAGTTCCACAGTCCCAGTATCGTTATTTATTTATTTATTTAGTTATAACCGCATACCGAAACTGATCACCAACGCTTTGGAAGATGTTTTCAAGACGCTGGACTGGAAATATCGTGGCATTAATGTCAACGGCGAATACATCTCTCACCTCCGTTTTGCTGACGACATAGTCATCATGGCAGAGTCGCTGGAGGAGCTCAGCGGAATGGTTAACGGCCTCAATGTCGCCTCTCGGCAGGTGGGGCTCGGGATGAACTTGGACAAGACGAAAGTAATGTATAACGAACATATTCTCCCGAGACCGGTAACCGTAGAGGGTGCGACTCTAGAAGTTGTGCAAGACTATGTCTATTTAGGACAGATTGTCCAGTTAGGCAAACACAACTTCAACAAAGAGGCCGACCGAAGAATTCAGCTGGGCTGGGCCGCTTTCGGGAAGCTTCGTCATCTGTTCTCGTCGCCACTACCACAATGTCTGAAGACCAAGGTCTTCAACCAATGCGTCCTACCTACAATGACGTACGGTGCCGAAACGTGGACTCTCACGGCAGGACTGATCCATAAATTCAAAGTCGCTCAGCGTGCTATGGAGCGGGCTATGCTCGGTGTTTCTTTGATGGATAAAATCAGAAACACTGAAATCCGTCAAAGAACTAAAGTTGTCGACATAGCCGAAGCGATCAGCAGGCTGAAGTGGCAATGGGCCGGTCATATTTGCCGTAGAACTGATAACCGATGGGGTAGACGAGTTCTCGAATGGAGGCCACGTACCGGAAAGCGAAGCGTTGGACGCCCCCCGGCCAGGTGGACAGATGACCTGAAGCGCCATACCGGGGGTAGTTGGATGCGAAAGGCGGAGGACCGTGTGTGGTGGCGAGCCTTGGGAGAGGCCTATATCCTGCAGTGGAGAGACACGGGCTGATGATGATGATGATGATGATGATGAGAGACAAATTAATTATGTATCCTATGTCCTGTCCATTAGTCCATTTACTTTTATTCTCTAAGTTCATATTTTTAGAAATTGACAATCACGTATTCTACCAGTACAAGATCTTGCCGTATCTTGTACCCCTCATTCTTTCCCCACATGAAATATTGTTCATATACCTACTATAATAGTACATATTAGTACTATACTAGTATGATGCAAGTACGGTAAGTTGCATATTATAGTCGAGGTAATATAGACACGAAGCGAAGCCTAGTGCTTATAATAAACCGATGACTATAATAGCCAGCTTACTGAGTACGAGTGTTGTAATTGTACTTAGGTTACTTACACGGAGAACTATCAATAAACGTGCTCTCTATATATTCATTTATTAACTATACCTACTGAGTGTCAGAACAACCGTTATCGGACTGTGTGCGTAACGACTGGCGCGCGGTTCGCGGCACCTGTCTGTGGCGCATGCACTGAGGGAATACCAGACACGTGACTTAATATGTCACTACATAACTTCTTCCCAAAAAATTACTATTTTTTTAACATTCTAAAAGAATATGACATTGTGGTTACATACTAAAAAATATCATAACATATACCGTAATAATTTAAAAAATGTATAAATGAGTTGTTACGTACAATTTAAAACTTCGTAGACATCCTTTAACAATAATTACATGCACCATAATTATTATATTCGTAAAATTGGATATATTGTATTTTTACTATGATACGTTTATTTTTTGTGTGTTCAGCATTTTAAAATTTTATACCTACCTACTACATGTTGTATTTGTAACGAATTTCAAAGAAAAAATAATAATTCTTGAATTCGAAACTCTTAGCTTATATGCATCACGCGTTGACCTACATTTTGTAACAATGGAACTGAAATGTCATGAAATTCACGTAACGACAAACAACACTATATGGTGGAAAACAAAACTTTAATATGATATTTATATTATTTTAAGCTTGGAAAAGAACTGGTGATTTACTAATTCGACTTGATCTCGTAATTGGTACAGTGCTTGGCGTTGCCAGCCTCCAAGTCACTGATTTTTCTATCTCGTCATTAATAAAAAATTCTGGTTTAAGTCGGTCCATAGTAATTGTCTTCGATTTCCGGCAAAATCTATTTTGCAGAATTTCTCATATCGTTCAATAACTTTGTGAGGTCCGCTGTATGGAGCGACCAGTGCTTTTTTAATTGTGTCGAGGCATACGAAAACGTGACTGCATTTTTTTAATTCGGGTATTTTGTTGTTGCTGACTCTTTTTTTTTCTTTTGCCGCTAGATTTTTATTCGTTCTCTGAGCTCTTTAATATGAGTTGGGTTATCTGAGATTCTGACATCCGTTCCTTAGAATGCATCACCGGGTAGGTTTAGTGTTGTACCGTAAGTCAACTCTGCAGCTCTGACCTTCGTATCCTCTTTAATTGCTGCTCTTAATCTTAGTAACACTGTGGAAAGCTCTAAGGACCGATTCTGAAAGTTATCATTAATTAATTACTCATTAGGGATGCTGTGTGTACTCTTTGCATCCGTTCGACGATTCCGTTCGATTATGCGTGATATGCTGTTGTTCGTATCTTCGTTATTCCTAACCTTTTGGCAAGGTGAGTGAAAAGTGAAGACTCAAACTGTCGCCCCTAATCAGATGTGGTTCGCGCTGGACAACCAAATCTCTTGGTCTAATTATTTTAAAACGTTTCAGCAACTCTGCTGTAATATCTTCGATCGGCATCGCTCCTGGCCATCCTGTCTTCCTATCGTGCTGACTATGTATTAGTATCCGTTACTTATTGACAGCGGTCCAACTATGTCTATATGTACGTGCTGAAATCTCTCGCTTTCTGAAAATTGTCCTAATAGCAAAACGGTGTGTTTATGCACTTTCACTTTTTGGTGATTTGACAATGTGTTGCTCGTATGCCAGGATGACTGATTCCGTGAACTGCATTGAATGCTAGTAAGCAGAACTTCTCTGGGAGATACAGACGAGCGTGTGATTTGGACACTTCACAATACATTCATGTTTGAAACAATAATTTTCTTAAATGACAGATTTTTAGTTTGCAACAATATTATCAGGTCTTGATCGTTTCGTTGTTGTTCTGCTAAATCATCGTAGTCATTGGGCGAAGGTGTTGTGATTTCTGCTATTCTGGACAAAGCGTCGGCTACGTTGTTAAATTCCCCGACGATGCGCTGGATGTATGAACAGAACCGGCCGATGAAACTGAGGTGCCTAATTCGCCTTGGCGAATCTGTGCTGTTGACGACGTTTTTATTAAGCGCATATGTTAACGGTTCATGGTCCGTATAAATGGTCAAATTTCTACCTTCCATTAAGTATCTGAAATGTTTTACTGCCATATATATTGCCAGAAGTTCTCTGTCGTGTGTGTAATAGCGATTTAGTGATTCGCAAAATTTGCAAGAGAAACATCCGAGTGCCTTCACGTTGTTGAAATACTGCGCCTGCATTCGACGTTGATGCGCATAAGTGCAAGTTGAGCGTGTGATAGTGGACGAGTTACTGCGATAGCGCTTTGTAAGCTAGTTTTACATTGTAGGTAGGTTTCATTAGTCTTGTCATTCCACTTTACATTGGTTCTATCTCGTTTTTTCGAGTTATGTAAATAACTGTAATAAATCGCGAAAGGATTGGTCACTATGCATAGTTTCGATTGTTTGTGCATTATGTTTTATATCTACTAAATGTTTATATTTTGCTAAAAACTCTGCACCAAGTATCGGGTGTTTTACATCAGCGATTATAAAGGTAGATTTAAAATATGTACGCAATTTAATATCTAATATTAATGTATGAATGCCGTATGTTTTTATTGCAGTCCCATTTGCTACGTAAAGGTTATAGTCACTAATCTTACGATTACACTTCTTTATACATTTAACTGGCAAAACAGACATGTCCGCACTGGTGTCCACTAGGAAACGAAATCCACTTTTGTGGTCCGTCACACATAGGCGGTGATTTACATTAAACGTGCGTGAATACGCTTTCACACACTGATCTTAGTTTTCCGACTTCATCATTTCACACGGCTCTATGCATTTCTTTGCTCTAGCTCCGAACTTATTATGATAAAAACATAGCCAGTCAGGGCTTTTAGGTGAGCGTCGTTTTTGATTACGTTGTCGATTCAATGAACGTGAATGAGGGTGTGACGCGTGGTATTGTTTACTTGCATTTCTTTGGTAAAGCCGACTCAAAGATTGTAACTGTATTTGCAAATTCGATTTCGCAATTTCCGCTGCGAGGTCGATGTCATTGTGTGACGTGTTTGCGACTTGGGAAATTTCCTTTGGCAACGTGGATTCAAACATTTTGTCGGCGAATACAGCTAAATTTTCTAAATCTTTCACGTCTGTGACAGCGAGCATAGCGCGAATTAATGACGGAAGATGTCCTGACCACATAATTTTTAGTGTTCCATCCGGGATTTTGTCCCGGGTTAGTTCACGCATACGTCTCAGTAATTGGGAAGGTGTTTGATCTCCGTGTTCAATTTCGCCGAGTGACCTTTGAAATCGGTGAGTTTCGTTTTCTTCGAAAATTTGCAGTAGCGTATTTTTTAAGACTAAGTACTTCTGTGCACTCGGCGGTTTCAATAATATGTCGTTTGCCTGCTGAATAGCCTCCTTTCCTAGCTTGGTCAATAGTAAGTTATATTTAATCTCGTATCCTATGTTGAAAGATGTTAGAACGGCTTCGAATTGCACAAACCATAATCTTGCCAATTCGCACCACTCTAACCGCCGCCGTCGGAGATTGTGGTGGTGTCGTTGTTCCGATAAACTTAAAATTCTATTTTGTTTTAAACGAGGTCACTAATGTTGTAATTGTACTTAGGTTATTTACATGGAGAACTATCAATAAACGTGTTCCGGATATATTCATTTATTAACTATACTACTGTGTGTCAGGACAACCGTTGTCGGGCTGTGTCTGTAACGACTGGGGCGCGGTGCGCGGCATTTGTGTCGCATGCACTGAGGGAGGCCCGGGCACGTGACTTGATATGTCACTACATGAGCAGTGATAAAACAGTTAGGTTTCATATTGCGAATTGGGAAGGTATTTAAAAACCCTTCCACTTATAAATTGTTATATAACAGTTATGTTCGAAGTCGTCAAGAGTTCGGTTGTTCTGTTTAGTGCCCCCAGTATAATATTCACATAGATAGACTAGAAAATCTTCAGAAAAAATTTGTTAAGCAATTAGATTACAGATGTGGAAATACTTACACAGATTATCAGTCTAGCGCTGAGCGGTACAGAATAGAATTGCTTTCAGATCGACGCGTCTTTGTTGATGTAAATTTACTATACAAGATTTTAAACAATCACATTGATGCTCCAGCACTTTTATCCAGAATTTCTTTTAGAGTACCTCGTAAGCGAGAAAGAAGTTGTCGAAAGATGAATCTATTTTCTATAAATACATCAAAAAGTAGACATACCCGAAATTCATTTGTTAGACGTGCGTGTGAAGTTTACAATCATAGGTTTAGCAATGTTGATATTTTTAGTAATTCCTTAGCTGTCTTTAAAAAATTTATTAAGTCGGCATTTACTGAAGGAGATAAAGATTAAGGTCAGTTTACTTATTTATTGTTTTTCTGTCGAGTAGGTGGACCACGGCTAAGTTATTTATATTATTTATATAGGAAACTCTAGGTCTATATTAAGTTATTTTTGTATGAACATAGATGTAAATGACTGTTTGTTTCTAAATAAATTTAAAAAAAAAATGCTCGTTTGTGATTGGTGTAAAGCAAAAAGGCCTAGTACTGTAAAATATCATATTACAGTACAAGTTTCGATGTCACAAAGACCGTATTAATAGTAAATGTGTTACAAGCAGCCCGCTCCCGCCCTCAGCTTCCGCCATTATTACATTTGAAGTATCTCTCTAATTTTAATATCAAATGTGCCTACTGAAAAACGTATTCAGTTCACGTCGTACTCGTACTCAGTAAGCTGGCTATTACAGTCATCGGTTTGTTATAAGCACTCGGCTTCGCTTCGTGCCTATAGACACCTCGACTATAATATGCAGCTTACCGTACTTGCATCATAATGTACTATTGTAGTATGTGAACAGTATTTCGCCTGGGAAAATAATGAGGAGTTCACAAGATAGGTCGGGATCTTAAACTATAGGTACGTTCTTTATTATTGAATGAAAACTATTTTTTGAATAACACTTTCAACCTAAGCAGTTATGGAAACTCGAGTATTGAACTGGAAAACGAATAACTTCTTTTATGGTTCCATAGCCAAATAGCAAAAAATAGTTTTGTCCTGCCCATCCGTCTGTCACGACGATTTTACTTGGAGATTATTGGCACTATACAGATGTTTGAAATGAACCGCAATACATTGGTGTAGTGAAATTAGAAAAAAAAAAACCAAAAATTTGGGGGTAGGTCGCCTTACATGCAGCTAAGGGACGACAAAAAAATTGCAGTCCACATCAACGCGTGGGGTACCTATAGCTAGGTCTTAATGATATTTCAAAATGAGTGTTCAAATTGTTGTTAAGATATGCGATCCTAAAGTCCTAGAAGTGTCTCCCTCCCCTCTAACTTTTCAAGTATGGGGTGGAAAACTCTGAAAACATTCAAATTGGTACAAATGAAAAAAGAAACACTACCAAAATTAGTTTGAATAACATAATATTGAGTCATCATCAGTCCATTTTACCCCACTGCAGGGGCTTAGGCCTCCCCCGGGGTGAGGAGGGGGTTCGGAGCTTAAATCCACCACGCTACTCCACTGCGGGTTGGGGATTGTAACGGCCGCCATCTATTGACAGCGTCCGGGACCGACTGCTTAACGTGCTCTCCGAGGCACGGAATCAGTGATAGTTAATGTACTTAAGACAGAAAAACTCATTGGTACACGCCCGGATTCGAACCATGGCCCTATGGCCTTATAAATTTGAGACAGGTTCGTTGCGCTCTGGGCTATCACGACACTACATAATATTGAGTACTTTTTATATATTTTTTTAAATCTTCTTTCTGATATCCCTTTTTAGTGAGTACTGCTAACCACAACCTTTCCTTAGTAGCTTTCGTTTCTATAACAGAAGCAATGTTTGAGCGAAGTGTCGATGAACCAATCATTCAGGTTTCCGTAGGCAAGAAACCCTTTTATTTTGTCTATGTCCGTCCGTCCGTCTGTCTGTTATGTCACAGCCATTTTACTATTTTACTACATGGTAGTTGTAACATATATGTAAAAATTTGTAACGGCTACATAGTTATATATTAAAATGTAAAAAATAAAATTATCTAGGATGCTCCTATAACTAAGTGAAAAAATTACGTATCCCTTCGACCAGAATCTCTGTGAATAGGCGTTTTATAATTGCGAGGTATAATTAACGGTTTTTCAAAATTTAGTTTAACTTCCTAAGAGAAATTATGACTATTTAAGGTAAACTACTTCAGTAGTTACAGCTGACCAAGGTAAGGCGTAGGCAGTTAACTAATTTATGATTTTGGTTTTTAATAAGGTTTGTTTTCGCCATGTATACGCCACCCCACCTAATTATTATTACTCGTCAATCAACACGAATTTAATAGCTTTTTTCAATATTAAAATATGTTAGGTTATTATAAAATTACGTTTGTAATTTTAGTAGAAACTTGGAAACTATCGATTTTATAAAAAAAAAATAATAAACACCTGTAAAAACTTTTGTTGTATTTCCGGTTGTAACTCTGTCGATTTATTTTGTTGCTGTTGTTGCTGCTGCTGCTGCTGCTGCTGTTGTTGTTGTTGCTGTTGTTGATGAAATTGTTTTTGCAACTGAAAACGAATAAAATCAAATATACAGGAAATGCAACTGTCGCAATGTCTGCTAAAAAAGACGCCCAAAGAACAAAAATGCGCTAGTGTATCATGTCCTAAACTTTTAATTTACCTACAATGTAATTAAGTAATAAATAGATTTTGCCTGGTACTTTTCAATTGGTCATTTCATATAATTAACGGGTTACATTATAAATTTATAATATTAATGGGTTGCGTATACTTTTTGTTTTTCACAAGTGTATACCTAACTCTATTCCAACGGATACGTATTTAGTCTACTCGCAATTGATATATTATTTTAGTCATAATCAAACTTTACGTCTGATCCTATATAAGCTTCGCTCCTTTCCGCCGGTTATTGCCAGGCCCTTTGTCGGCTCACTCGCCGATATTTCAACCATGGCACTTTGCTGTGTGCTATGTAATCAGTTCGCTATTTTTTCGCGTTATTTGTTCAACATTACCGTTATAACGAAGAACGTTTAATTAGCAAGCAATGTAATGTAATCTTGCCTTGGAACGATTAATATCTAAATAGGCACCTAAATCTTAGAAAGTAATTATTTATGGAATCAAAAGGCGTGCGGGTGTAGCGCGGGGGAAATGGCAATTTACGCATGGTATGTTTCAAGCTCTTGATGACTGCTTAGGCCAAACAATTAATCTCATTTGGATTTTGATAATTATACCAATTTCAATATATAGTGTTTCCATAATTAGGATAATTAAATTTAGTCATTTAAATTCTTTCAAGTACTAACCAATTCCTGTTGGTCTTGTTGATTCTTTATGTGTTGTTGTATAGCTTGTTGCTGTTGTCTTTGAAGAGCTTGCTGCTGTATAGCTTGCTGTATATGCGCTTGCTGCAACTGTTGTTGCTGTTGTTGTTGCTGCTGCTGTTGCTGCAATATATGCTGCTGTTGAAGCTGCTGCAACTGTTGCTGCTGTTGCTGAATTATTTGTTGTTGTATCTAAAACAGAAAAGTAAAAACTTAAAGAAAAATTTATTTAAATTCGAATGTTTACAAGTCTTCAGTGCTTATTTTTGATGGAAGATCTCATGAAAATAGGCCCTGACAATATGTTCCATTTGATACCTTTCTTAATGGATTGGCATCTATGTACATTATCACTACATATTATAAAATAAAGTACCCCACCGCGTCTGTCTGTCTGTCTGTCTGGGTGTCTGAACGCAATAAACTCAAAAGCTACCAAACGGATTTGCATATGGTTGATATCAATAGACGGAGTGATTTAAGAGAAAGGTTTTTGTGTATAATTTATTAATGTTTTTTTGCAAGTTAGTTGAAATATGACGATTATTGTTGAAGAAGTCGAAAAAAATCAAGCCGACTGGGAGCTTTCATCAAAAACGCTGCCTATTCCTTTTAAAACAATGCAATGTATGGAGGATTTTTTTCTCTTTTATAGGACTAAAGAAAATTCCGCGATGGCATATGTCTATCTTTTATGGTTAGCTTACTATACCTATTTTTATGTATTAAAAAAATCGTATTATATGATGTGGTAATTGGAAAGCGATTTATACGGGTACAGCATTAATCCTTATTAAATTTAAATAAATTATTTACCTTCCGCATTTCATGCACATTATGATTGTCCTATACACCATGCAATTTAAATTAATATGTTAGGAGCTATCTCGAAATAAAAACTATCGCGCGACAAGGGTCCGAGCACCGCGTCGGGCGGCCCTATATCAACGCCACACGCGTGATGTAAAGTTAGGCAGAAGTTATCAATATTATATATATAAAGAAATATTTTAGTTTGTTTTTTTATAAGTAGGTATGTGTTCTTTACTTTTTCAAGTATTTAGAGAATTGGAAATAAAATACATTAAAAATACTCCAAGTAAGATGAACTTACGTTACATTACTTTTAAATGCCTATTGTATTATTACTTTGAATTATCAAGAGAAAGTCTCATTTATATTTCATTTCATTTCATATTTGATTCGCGAGATTTTATTCTTTACTGAATAAAACATTGTTTTTGGCGTCATTGTTGGTTTCTGTCGTGTTTTGTTGAAGTTTCTTTATACAGTTCATCTTAAATTTATTTCTCTTAAATTCATTTATTAAATCGCAAAATTTTAAAATAATAGTATTATCTGACATCTCATACACAGTCATCTATTCTTAAATTAGGCAGCGTTTGTATTTTATAGATACCAGAGAATTAGTACAAGTGTATATTATACACCAAGACGGGAAAGGAACATGTATGTTCATGCAAATACAATATTCGTCACATTCGTCACAGGCGGGGATCGACCCGCGACTTTTAATTTTCCAGTCAGGCTTTTCAACCAACAGACCACTCAACCAAATGCACACGTAATCTTTGTTATACCAATAAATAGGAACCTGTAATTTGTCATCCTCCTCTTTTTGGTTTCTGATTCTGTCTTCGTTCTGGTTATGACTGTCTGGCTCTACTTTCGGCTGTTTTAAGTCCGCCGGTCGCCTCGAATAGCTGTTGTTTTGTTTGTCTAAAGCAAGTAAAGTGTTCGCAGCCTCGTACTTGTCGTCGAAAGTGATCCCCGCTTTCTCCGCTAGCGTCTCTAAACACTGCAAAGGCCTCTTCGTTGGTTTTTGGCCAGGCTTTGTTTTATCTCCTTGGTTATTACTACCAGGAGATTGCTTCGGAATTGTCCTAGTTATAGTAATACTGTTCTTATTCCCTTCATCTTTTTTATCGTTCTTTTGTTCTAGGGTGTAGTAATTTTTCGGGTAGTTGTCTTTGTCTTTCTCTCCGTTTATATCTGAATTCTCGTTCTCTATGAAAGTCAATGTCGTTGAATTGTTAATTTTTATTGTTTTGCCTTTTTGTGTGTCTTCTTTGCTTGGGGCGGGGGAATTCCCCGAGGCATGTGAAGTGGGTGGCAACTGTTGCGATGAGGGCACATGCTGGGTCACCGAGGCGTTAGCATTTTGGGCCCCTTCGGGAGCGGAAGATTTCTCTAAATTCTTTCCGCTCTGTTGTTGTTGTTGTTGTTGATAATTAGGACTTTGTGAATGTTCTTTATCTTGGTCTTTTTTCTTTTGTATATAATCTAAAAAGTCCGATCTGAAAAGAAAGAAACGCACGATTATTTATTTATTTTAGCATTAAATAATACAAGTGTGAATTTCTTAGTCAAAAAGTGCAATAGCAATAGGTACCGGTCAGTGGTAAAGTAAGTATAGATATATTTATACTTAAGTTAGAATCATTAGTATTTAATCATCATGCTGTGATACTTCTTAATTTTGGTGGTAATAATAAGTTGGTTACGCAAATGAACTGGCAAGTCTTACACCTATTTTTATTATGTCCGTCCGCTTCACGATGGCCCACGGCTAATAGCTGATGAGCCATCATTGTATAAACATCTACACACGTCGCTCATACCAGAAGCAGTTCGCTTTGATGTGTGCACAAAAAGCCGACAACACAGCCATAATCGACTGACTAGTGCCAGCCAACTTAAGGCAATAAACACTACTATGTCTCACTGCCGGCATTACACAATGATAGGGTAGCTGGATTGGGGCATCGTGAAGTTTTTAGTGAGTTTACTACTGAAAACAATGGAAAACACAGCCTCTCTAACAATTAAGTTCGGTGTATGTGTATGTCGTTGATTATAGAATAGCATTTTTAATACCTATTTTAAAACAATTTTCATATTTAAGCGCAATAGCTATCTTTCAGTATTTCAGTGTGATTTCATTTTTACTTTAGTCGATGTACTTAGTGGGTCAAAGTTAACGTAAAGCAATGGGAATGAATTGCATTCAGCTATTACAAAATAAATCAATTTTGAATTTCATAGTTAACACAGTTTGTACTCAAAACGATTGATCTGCCACCAAAATGATGTCATCAAGCGATACATAAACGATTTCATGGAAATTAGAGTAAAGATATTCGGAAACGTTGTCAATCATCAAAAAACCAGGTATAAGTAGGTACGTGTCAGGCCACGCAAATTGTAAGTTTCTGTAATCTGGATGAACTCAATATAATTATATTATTGAAACCAATTCGGATTTTAAATAATTTTTCAAGGTCGTAATAACTTAATTTTTTTTTCAAAATTTCCAACCCCGTATTTTTAGAACTTTAGAAGCACACACTTAAATAACTGTTAGTTAACACTTACTTTATATAACAAGTAATTTTGCAACCTTTCCATAATTTTTAAAACCTATTTGTGGGATATATATATAGCGTGAAATTTTAACAACTATCCAAATTTTAATATCTTTGGTAAGAAACCGATGGCTGTCTTGTTTTATTTTAGTATCGTTCAGTAGAAAAGAATTGAGATGTGTCTACACAAACCTTCCCTATAAAAACGAATATGTGTGGTCACCATTCTCTGCTTCGCCGCACAACGTAGGTATTTTAAGTTATTGTAAGTTACATCGTGTTCTCACCACTTCACACTGTTCAAAGGTTATTTTTATTGGTTTCGGGTAATATCCGGACACGTTACGTTTTATTTACACAGAAATTCACAGCCGTAGCTTTTGGTTTTCGTGAACTGACGCACAGAATAAGCGTGGTCTCACACTGAGCCCTCATCACTCACTAAACGCGCAGATAATTTTAAGACTCATGTAACTATGTATTTTTGGCGGCGATTAGTTGGTCAATAGTTTGGTTCATTAGAGATCGATTCGGTAGTAGTTTTCCATAATTAGATCATTCAATTTTGGAAGTAAAACTTCTTTAAGCGTGACTAGGGAGTAACTCAGATTTTTTTTCTGACGGAAGTAACGCTTATTTTTTTATTATACGTTTGTTTTTTCGATCTGACTACGGTTGTAATGAAACCATGATCGACGGATAACTGAAATCTTTGTTAATTTTTCTAACCTTATATGCTAGTTACAAACATTTTAATGGCGTGATGTACAAAACTCAAAACACTGCCATCTATTATTAAGTATCGGAACTAATCGTCTATTACAACTTTGAATGTAATCGATAAATAATTCTGGGAGATATTGTACTAGCGTGATGCAGAGTATTGATAGCAGCACTAGTGAAACAATATTGTGAGTTATTTATACCAATAATGTGTTTTATTACCAGACTAATTTAATTTTTTAACGATTTTTTAACGATTAACGATTAAACTTTACAATTTAAAAAATAATAAGTTGGATTGGTCGTAAGTATATGTCATATACTCCACGCTTCTTGACTTATACGCCAGCTAGTAGCAAATATAATAATCAAATAGGATTATTTATTTCCTAATTTTCAAACGGATCAATTGTGAATAGCAAAGTGAATAAAAATTCAACAGTTTTAAAAAAAATATTTTAAATTGCAAAGTGTTTTTAAAAATTTCTACATTACCAAACAACAGCCAAATCCAATTACCTATTTATCGACGGTCTAACCATACGTAAGAAATTCTGTCCATTGTATAGTTTTGTCGTCTCAATAACCTATCGACGGATAGACATATTTACCGTCGCACGCCATCTATCGACGGGAGGCCCTGGGAGGGATAGCTTACCAGAGTTAGATTTTTGTATGAAAATGACATTTCGTGCGTTCCAATATACTTCTGACAGCTGTTGAAGGATAGAATTTATTAATGAGGATAAACATGCGGCCTATCTGTCAAATGTGATGGTTTACCTATCGATCATCTGCTATCATCAAATAAAAATTCGCTAAATTACTTTTATCCTAATATTTTGAAACTAATATCTATTTAATTTAGTTGTAATTTAGTGTGAAAATGTCTACGTTCAGTGAAAGCGATTCTGATTTCGAACTTTTACAAGAATTGTCAGACTGGGATAGTAGCGAAGAATCATCTCATATTTGTTATTATAAAACGTACAAAAAAAACTTCAAAGTTCTACTTCAATCGCGCGTAAAGGTTACACGCACACAGTTTTTATTGTCAAATGCGCGCACTACGATATTATAGTTCCATACTGATTCCTTGAACGATCAAACCATCGGCCAACTACAAAATCACTAGAGCGCGCTGGCTTTTAGTTTTGCAGGTTTCGTCATCTTGGTGTCAAGGTCTGAGGGGCGTGTCACAAAAAAGGCACGAAACGTTATAAAATAACACAGTAGATAAAATAATTTATTGCGTAAATATAACCTATATTTTTTATTTACGCAATGAGGTCTATTGATAACACCTAACATCGAGAATTTTTTGGATAGTTGTTAAAATTTCTTCCTGTGTATATAAGTACCCCTCACGTTAATGTATACACTGGATTTTCTTCGTCCCTCAGTATGACGCCCCATTCCAAAAAAAAATATTTTCCAAATTTCGCTTCACTATTGTATAGCGGTTCATAGATTACACTTACCATTCAAATTTAATCTGAATAGTGCCAACAGCCTCAGAGTAAAATGAATGTGACAGACAGACAGACGGAATTTGTAATGTTTATTTTAATATTAACTACAAAAAAAGTCATTTTTTGGTAGTTAATATTAAAATAAACATAGGGTGTCATCATCATCATCATCATCAGCCCATTTTTACCCCACTGCAGGGGGAGGAGGCCTCCCCCAGGGATGAGGAGGGGGGCTTGGAGCTTAAGTCCACCACGCTGCTCCACTACGGATTGGGAACTGTAACGACCGCCATCTATTGACAGCGTCCGGGACCGACTGCTAAGCAGTCGGCATAGGGTGTCAACCCTATAGTAAATATGGCATTCGAAAATAACAAAGCCCAGTACTGACTCACACTAATGATTGTTTGTACAAAATGTGTTGGTCGTTTGTAAAAAAAGGACTGCGTCTTAAGAAAATAGGTATCGTAAACAAAATTCTCTAAAAAATGCTTTTAATTTCGATTGTGATTTTTTATCCCATGGTGTTTGATAAACACTGGAAGCGAAAGTACTGAAATTGCAATGGTGTAGAATAAACATCCGATAAATGCAGTGCAATAATCTGAAATCGAATTAGGTGCCACACTTTACCACAGATGGCGCTATACGTACTAGTTATTATTCTTTTTAACGAAATAGCACTTAAGCTGTCTTGAATAAACTTTAAAATTATTAAATTTACGAAAAAATACAAGGTTTCTAGCACATAACGTGTATTGTTTCGGAAAAATACGTATTACTTAAAATAAAAACGTACGAATGCAACTGTGCAACATACCTATATGGATGGCGCCACATGTACACAGTTTGTAGTCCCGCAGGCAGTAATAACTTGGGTCAATTGCATATGGTACATTGGACATTGTTCTTTAATTATCAATAAATTTATCATCAATAAATGCTGCAGTAAACATGGGTTTGATTTAAAGTTGTATTTGATGATGGTAGGTACGATTCTTCATTAGTCGATATGCGCCACCGACAGTCGTTCTTCTAATAAAGAATTACCCAATCTTTGGATATAACGAAAATTACATTTTTCTTTATGGGCTTTTTTCAATAGCCACCAGCCACGATACAATAGGCACAACACCAAAACGACACTGAAATCGACATTGGTAGACGCTAATTACTACAGAAACCTATGAAACGGGGTTGCAGTGCCTAGTCCCCTCGCTATTGGGGGGTCCTTGAAATATTTGATATAATTATCCTTTCATTATTTTCATTTATTTATTTATTTTTACGCAAATCTTATTTTTTCTTAAATGGGGGGAGAAGAGGGTCAAAAAGTGGTAAAAACACTCTTCCATAATTAACCTTTTGACTTGTCATTAATCATTATCAATCAATTGTCCGTCAATTAAATGGCTCGTGACTTTTATTCTGACCAAATTTGGTTAATGAGTAGCGAATAGGTTAATAAACAGCCCCCAACAGTGAAGCCATTGGACACTATAAAGCCCATTTTTATCACGCCGCATGGATGTGCTACGGTGACTTGAAGACGCAAATAACAAACAGCTCAAGATAACTATGTTATTTCACATTGCATCATGTACGGAAAGAAATTTTGTACTTGGGCTAACTTATCGTTTATTCGTCTATATATTTATAAAAATACTGTATACTGACTGAAGTTATATATTTTTGTTAGGTACAAATTAGGTACTAAATTCCTGCTTAATAACATTTGTACTCTTTTACGTATTTCTTCCTAGGTTTGAGAATTTCTTAGGCGTCAGGATGGCGGTATACTTTATATTGACGAATACTACTAAACGGCTTGACGTGGGTATGTGAATTTTATATATGTTTAAGTACTAAATAGGTACTAAATATCTCAAAACTGTGAATATAATTTTAAATAATAAGAACGCCTAATCGGAACAAAGTTGGTTAATGTACCTACCATCCTTCCTGGCGTCATAATGACCGTACAGCTTATATTGACTAATACTACTTAACGCTTTGACTTGGATATGTGCATTTTATATACGTTTACGTACACTTTAGGTAAATATAACTATCTCTGCTGTTAACTGCTGCTGCGGCTGATAACTCTAAATGTAATTTTAAATAATAGAAGTACCTAATTTAAAAAATGTACCGCCATCCTGACGTCAGAATGGCGGTAGGACTTTCAATCTCAAATATTTTTGAAAGTAGGCAGGTACAAATTTTTGATGAAAGGTACTAAATAGTACAAATTAGGTACTAAATCTACAGCATAATCACAATCCTAAACGGTAACCTTGTAGGTAGGTACCACTTTTTCAGGCGCGGGCTTTCCTTGAAAGCCAAAAAGCCATGCATACCTTAAATTTTCCTACAATAATGACGAAAAACGCAAGAGTACGAGTGAGAGTGTTTGAATTTCCCGCGCGCTCATATAATATAATGGCGCGCTATTACTGACCTACCTTAGTACCTTATCACCGGCCTCCCTCTCTTTCCCGATCACGACATACCGACGCCAACCGACACGCTGCGAACACGATGAGAGACAAGTCAAATGACAAATAGCTTTTATGTCTGTCTTCTTCTTACATGTAGTGATGAATGGACATCTATCCCACTTACGTTTTGGTCATATAAATCTCTAAGTACCTTCCTACTAGATTTTATACTCGGAAAAAAAGCCAGGCATGACGAGAGTGAAATTCGTACGTAATTAGACTGCATGCAGAACTTTGCGAATTTTGCGGCTAAACTATCTAACTTCATTACTGTTTTCAAATGCATTCATTGCGGTTTGTTGTGTTTTATGTTTTATATTTGTATTAAAGTAACTGTGAATTGGGTGAAGTTAAGGTGTAAAATACCGAAATGGAAATTTTGGAGGATCATTGACGAGTTTTTAAAAACGAAAAGACGCATTGATTTAATAAACTGACTCTTAATGTATTTCTTAATTCTTAATTCTATAAATATATTTTTTATATTTCATTTCATTGCAACAACGAAAACCTATTGTTTATGGTTTTTTAATCATATGTACCAGTAGCAGTTACAGCCTTTGAAACCAACGCGGCTTCATTTAAAGCCACCACAAGTAGGTAGAATATGATTTTGTGGTAGGTATCACGGCGCGGGCGGCCGGCGCCCGCTATGAAGATTCCACCACAATCATTTGAAAACTGAAACTTCACATGTCGTGTTGGCGTAACCATGCTTTGGACCCATCGCACGCTACTGCACTTTGTACCGCCATCCTGATGCACACATAAGAAATTAAACAACGCTTTTATATCAGTGGCGAAAACGAAAAAAAAAACGAAATTCATTTGGTGTTATGCTGGATTTTGAGCAGGTGTTTTGTCAGTTTGAAATGGAGACCATAGAGGCAGCATTTATTATTTACATAGTAAAAACAGAAAGCTGCGATAGCACTCCAAATGATCCTATGCGTCCGCTGCCGTCGAAAATCGAAAACGTCGAGCGCAAAACTGAACAGGCCGGGTGGATCAGCGGGACGCGGCGGACAGCCGGACACCGCGCGCCGCGCCGTCCTCCCGCCGCTCTACGTCGCCCGCCGCGGAAACCGCTCCGTCATTGTTGTAATGCGTAATGAACCGGCGGTTTCATACAAATAACACCGGCGGATATATCCGCCCGTCCAACCACTCCGCAAACCGCTAGTGCCGATAAGGCCTTGTATCGAGAATGCAGCTTTTATTGAGCGGATAAACAGTGATTAAGCTTTCATCTTGAATATGGACAATTGACATAAATTTTTACATAAATACGGACAATCATATTAAGAGCTACTTTTATTTAATCTAAGAATTAATTTATTTCTTGACATCGATATAAGATTAGCAAAATGTGCGATCCGACACGTAAAAACGTCCAGAAAAAATGAGTGCCATATCACGCTCGATGGCACTCAATTTGCGTAGTGGTGTTTCGCCACCCGACCTAATCGGATGTAGCACAATGCCGAAGTGTTAAATTCAAAAATGCAGAAATCACACATCAAACGCAAGAAAAAAAGATGTCATTTTGTATTTTCGGCAAGGAAAATTGGGCCTTATTTGTATTTCATTCTATTTTTTATTATAAAAAGCCAATTTAGAATAATTAATATCGTTTGTTTAAAATTATCAACAACGGTTGAGATATAAACTGACCAATTATCAAATGCACTTAATTATGACTAGGCTCGTACTTTTTGTATTCCCATAATATTTGGTCGCATAATAACTAATGGAATCGCATTATTAATATATTTATTTTATTATTTTTTGTTTAACATTCTTTTTTTTAGTGCTTTCAAATATTATTATGAATCATTATAATTATTTTATAAATAATTATTTCGTCTGGAGTAAGGAAATTTTTGGTATTTTTTGACTATTTAGTATGTTTTTTTTTTTTGGGTGGGTATGTTAGAAATTGTAAACCAAAGGAAATAAAGGAAAGCTTTCTTAGGATCATTTTTTTAAGAAACAGTTTTTGTATACCTATTTTAATTTTTAGTTAAGAGGGACTTTCTAAAAAAAATTTAAAAATAACCATTTCTTTTAAATCCATTCTGATTTAGATGAGAATATATTTTATATAAAAAATATCTATATAAATATTTGATATATCTTTCATACTTATGAATATTTAAGATATTGTTACCTACGTTACTTACGTGTTCAATAAGTATGGCTTACATTTTGCTGTAACAATCGTAATTAAACTGTTACCCTAGTGGCATACTTTTTACAGATCGCGCGGCGAGAGTTTGGCTTTGACCGTTATTGCGCAGAAATTTGAAAATTGGGTATCAACGGGCAATTAGCGGGGTACGGGGCGGGTGTGTAGGCGCACGCGGTGCTCTGATTGGCGCTCCAGTCGTTCCCTGCCTCTCGCATGCCCCGCGCACTCCTGTTGTACAATCACATTCACAAGTGAATTGCTATTTTCGTTAATTGTTTATTGTTGTCGATTGTTATTATTTGTTGAGTTATAGTAGGCATGGGCTACTATTAAACAATATGTAGCTAGCAAAAATGTTAAATGGAATTTACAAGAATGTACCAAACTTATCAAAGAAAAAGTATCCTTAATGGGTGCCCAGGAATGGGAAAAAATATGTAAAAAGGTAAAAGATATAGAAGAAGAGTACGCCAAGAGTGACCATGTAGTTGATTTACTTACCGAGCAATTTATAATTCGCGTCGATGATAGTTCCGAAGACGATGATTCTGATGATGGTTATGAAGATGATGATGATTTTATTAAAAAACAATTATTTAGAATTTTCATCGCTGTCTATGTAAACTTTAAAAGGAAATAAACATTTCATATAAGTAAAATAACTATCAATAGTTTTAATAAATGAAGAAGTTTATCTATTTCGTATTATTTTCTAGCATTATTACCACAGTACATGAATTTTGACCCACTCAAATATCCAACCTGGTACATAAAAAAGGAAAAGTATTGTGTGCGTGACAGTATCCATGCGCAGTAATCCCCTCCACCCCGAAGGTCAAAGCCAAACTCTCGCCGCGCGATCTGTATATTCATAAAAAACTGGCGAAGTGCGAGTTCAACTCGAGGATCAAAGGTTTTTTCTTCCGATATAACGAATTAATCCTTACTGAATCCATTATTAATAAAATCATATTTCGAAATACGATTAGAAAGATAAAATGAAATTCCACGGCCTGCAATCTGTTATTTAAAATGACATTATTTAGTAAATTAATCCTGTTTCATGGAAACTTTAAGTGTATAAAGATATAAAATAAATAAAATAAAATAAAAATTTAACACCAATTTTTTATTTTATGTTAATTTTTTTATTTGTATATTTGTATTTATTTTAGCGCCATCTAGTAGCTTCTAACTTTAAAACATGTCTAAAAACTTACTTATGGAATATCTATGGAATATCAGAAACTGAATCAAAATCGACGAAGTTATTTTAGAAATACAAATCAAATGCAGGACCCCTTGGTACAATCGTAAAAATACTTAAGAAATTGCTTTGAAATAGTACTTAAATAATAAAAAAAATCGTATCAAAAACCCAGCCGTTTCACATATACCTACATAATTACTGCAGCGCCATCTGGTGCCCTGCATCCTTAAAATGCTATGTACAAATATATGCTCTGCAGTGACATTATGATAAAAAAACCCGCAACGAAATTGGTCGAGTAGTTTTTGAGGAAAATTATAACAACAATCGCACACAAACACATATACACAAACACACAATAATTTACTTAAAACACATGTACCATTTCCATCACATTGTGGGTAAAAAGAAACGAACGAATATACCATGTAAAATAATTTGTATTAAATTTGCCACTCCACGGATGTCTTATTCCGCTGTCGGAGGGAGTGATGACTTTTTGTGATTTAATAACAAAACGGTGCATGTTTGAACATTTTATATTTAAGATTTAGTCTAATGCAAAAGTCAATACGGTTCAAATTACTAGAATAAGAACCTAAAACATATCCTTTCCACTTTTAAAATTTTGACTTTTTGTATTTTTATGAAAAAGGGATATATTTCTGTTGTATTCTATAGTCGAAATTGAGTCTTGTGTTCAAAGTGATACGGTTGAAATTACTAGACAGTAAATAGAACACATGTTTTCATTCTTTTGTAGCGGTGTAACTAAATAGAGATAGGATCGTACATGCTGGTATATGCCTCCTTGGGCACTGTTATCGGCGAATTTTACTAGAAACCCTCAGTCTTGATATAATATGTCTATGTTTCTTGAGTACATATAGTTTAATTAGAGTATATACAGGTTAATGACAAAATTTAGACTTTGGTAACAGAAAATGTATTTCCCAAAGCATTTTTGGAGAAACGGAGAATAGATCCTATTATTCTAACGAACTTTGAAATATGTTCGAAGGTCTTAATATTACGTTCAACCACTTGTGTACAATTCTTTATAGGTGTTTCTTGCCATACGAGTCATTGCATATGTTATGCGAAGTTCTTTGCGTCTGTTCTAGATAAGTACCTACCTATATAATGAGCAACTACGTCGCTCGCAAATGCGAAACTTAATATTACCTATTACCTCATAATGTGTGAACCAAGTGTTTATAATTAAGATATGATACACAGAAAAAAAGAATTCTGTTGTCAAGAAAATATAGTCTTCAGTATATAGAAATACATAATACAACCATAATATAATACAAGCTTTGCTTAGTTTGGGACTAGATGGCACTGTGTGGGATGCCCCATGTATTATTATTATTCGCTGTAATGTAGGAAAAGGTTTAATTGTCAAATACAGTTGTTTAGTATATCGTACTGGAGGTTTTCCTCGTAAATGAGAGGGTGTAGTGTGTGACAGCTGAGGTATTATGTCTTATATATTTAATAAACTAAATACCAAAATTTTTATGAAAATCTATTGGGAGAAGAAAAAGACAGGTCACATTAAATGTCCATATGGTGTACCTACATAAAGAAAAGTGACATTTTCTTTAGAAAACCTGGTTTTTGAGACTGCATCGAAGCTAAGCAGTAACCATCTGTAGAAACCTAAAAAATAACTAACAAAAACCTTTCGTTGTATAAACCTATTACTTTCGGAAATAAGGGAGAGGCTTCTACAGAATAGGCAGGGGGTCGGTTCAACGTCAGTTATAGCCCTCACAAGTTCAATAGCACCTAATTCTTTCGTAAACATTGATAAATATTATTGCAGTTGGTTTAGGAACATTATTTTATTATTTAATATGGTGCCTGCCTGCGTAACAAAGAGTTTAAAGATTTTCTTCTTGTAAGGTATGTCAGTCAAGTAAAAATCAGATAACCTTATAAAAGACAGTGAAATCATTTTATTGATATTTGGACGAAAAAACCAGCGTGGTGGAACCAACGGAATGTAATATTTGAGAGTCATTTAGCACAGAATTCTGCAGTTCGTAAATAAGCCTTATTATATATTGGAAGAGTGGCTTTCATGAGAACGTATATAGATAAATAGATAATGATCGTATGCTTAGGCAGTTTGTTTAAATAGTGGCGGTAAGTGTAGAAGATAGCCAATATATAAGTATATATATATATATATATAGCCGATATGTCCATTCATCACTATATGTAAGAAGAAGACAGACATAAAAGCTATTTGTCATTTGACTTGTCTCTCATCGTGTTCGCAGCGTGTCGGTTGGCGTCGGTATGTCGTGATCGGGAAAGAGAGGGAGGCCGGTGATAAGGTACTAAGGTAGGTCAGTAATAGCGCGCCATTGTATTATATGAGCGCTCGGGAAATTCAAACACTCCCACTCGTACTCTTGCGTTTTTCGTCATTATTGTAGGAAAATTTAAAGTATGCATGGCTTTTTGGCTGTTTTTGGCTTTCAAGGAAAGCACGCGTCTGTAGGTACGTAATCTTATATCTAAATCTTTTTCAACAACCGCCGTTTCTAGGACTTTGACCATTTATGTAGTCATCATTAACAAGGAATATATAAATTTCTTCAATGAATTTCTTGAAAATTGAAATAACGACTGCTAAACGTTCAATGTTTGAACTTATAACAAAGTCTTTATTTGAATTTTTTCGGACATGCTCTTCACAAATACGACATTTAGGTAATAAAGACTTTAAGCAGGGAGATAAAGTCCGCCTCTATTTTTCAAACCAATAAACTTGTGAATCCATAGCACATGTGATGCCAAATGCTCCTACACAAAATGAACATTTTATTGATTTTGATTTTGACAGGTAACGAGCTACACTTCCCGACAATAACCTATAATGTATTTTGACAAATCATGAACCTGAGGCAATTCTAAAGACAATAATTTTGTAATGCTACCACTATTTTATTTCATTATTATAAATCATTATAGACATCACCAATTTCTGAGTTTGATCGTGCAAGCGCACTATGGAAAATGGTAAAACAGCGGCATATCAATAATCGTTTTTACTAATGTCGTAACCGATGTATTTTGAAAAGTTTAATAAATAATATAAGAGTGGAATTTTAATATAATGTAATAATTTTGTATGAGGGCGATTCTCTGTAAACTCGCAATTGGCTGTCCCGACCGTTTTTTTCAAAAAATAATTTAATCATTTAGAAAAAAATCACTCCTAATGAAACTTTAACCCTGAAACTTTACGGGCCCATTGTTTTTAGAACCATAATTATTTTAATTTTCTTTCTAGGCGTGATAGAAGCTCTAAAAATACAGTCCCCTGGCTGTCCCCATCACTGTATTCCTGCCTAGAAACTAAATTTACGAAGAAGTTATTGAAACTACATAAATTTTGCTGTTAATTTAATAAGAAAAATAATAAAATTTATCTTTTTTTCGTAAAACAAGGTCCCATTACGAATTTTATTATATTAGTATACACCTGTAAACTTTGTCCCCAGAATTTCCATACAGTCCCCTGCCAAAAATTTAAATCCATAATTTTAAAAAACTGTAATATTTACAAACGTTTTTTGGAGAGAAACGAAACCCAATTATTGTGAAGTTGGCAACCTTGCCAAATGCGGCGACGAGACGTCTTTTTGTTTAGTGTCAGAGCGTCATTTGTGAGGTGAACACGCATTTGGTTTGCTACCACACACAGTCCTCTGGTGAGTAATAATATTTACATGTTAATTACTTTCATTATCGCTATATAGTTTATTGTTTTAATGTTTATGTCTAAATTGATCGGTAGGTTCATAAAAAACTATTTTACATCAGTTTTGTAAATATTGTGAAATCTAACCTAAATACACAGTCCCCTGACAACAGGCCACTGGCTGAAAATGCAGCAGGGGACTGTTTCACATAACAGGGGACTGTGTATTTTGCTTATTAGTTATTGTTGTTATGTGTTGTTTATGTAAATTTATCTGCTAGTCTGTTTTATTAATGTAAGAATCATCAAGAGTATCATTGCTTTGCATTATTTTCCTTTATAAGCTTACACTATTTTACACAGGCCAACCAAACACACATGATACGGTTCCTAAAAAGGAAAAGATATCCCGAGAAAAATTACTACAGAAAAAATGACCCTGAAAAAAGAGAACAAATGAGAGGAAAACAGAAGTTAAGTACCAAAAGAAGAAAGAAAAAGGTTTGCGAAAATTAGTACAGGTCATGACAACTTGTGAGCACAGAGCTGTCTTAAAGAAGTGGAAAGCACATTGTACTGTATACCGAGTCAAAAGACTAAGACTAAAAAGCGTCACTAATACTTTTGTACTGGAAAATACGCCCTTATCAGATCCAGAAGCAGATACTCCGCCTACAAGACCCGCCACTCCAGTTTTAGTTCAAATATCTCCAGCTCCAAGCCCAGCAGTCTGCAGTACTTTGCAGTACTAGTCTACAGCAAAGAATACAAGAAGCCGTAAAGCGACTAAAGAAGTTTGACAGATAAGTAAACTAAAGAATCGCACGTTTACAGAAAAAAATTGAGAAGTACAAAAAAAAGATTAGCAAGATTACAGAGTCTGAACAGGAAGATCTTGAATCTGCTAAGCCTGAATTGAGGCCTACACCAAAACAAGTCCTCTCAAAGATTGAATGATGTTATAACAGGAACGAGTGGCATTTGTAATTCATGTTACAAACCTGGAGATTACGTCCTTGTAAAATATCCAACTAAAAATGTAGAATATCGTTATGCTGCCGTAATTAATAAGTTTGATGACAATGAAGACGACGTACGTGTTATTTTCCTTAAGATTTGTAACCAAAAAGTGCAGATCTTTAGAATGGATGATAATAACATTTCGGACGTGTTATTTGATCAACTGGTCCAAAAGTTACATAATCCTAACTTGATTTTGAAAGGAAGTAGAATATTTTATCAGTTTCTTACTCTCAAGTAAACATTTTCGAGTGCTGCCTTTTTAAAATGTTTAAATTTGATGTAGAAAAATCCTTAGAATTTGATTAGAGATCTCAGTAGAAATATCATAAATTTGAGAAAAAGACTTCTAATCATTACATTAATAATAGTATTTCAATGCATACTGCATAAACCATTTAATGATTGATAATATTATAATAAGACTATGTTTATCTCAATGAGTACAAAATGTTTCTAGCACTTAACATTAATTTTTGTTATGAATATTTAAATTCTAATAATTATATTAATAATAGTATTTCATTTAATGGTTAATATTATATTAAGAAGACTTTATGTTGATCTCAGTGAGTATACAAAATGTTTCTAGCACTTAGGGTAAAATTTTTGAAATGAATGATTAAAGAATGTTATATTTTGTATTCATTTTTTATAAAGCAAACTTTGTTGATTATTGATGTGAAAATATGTCATAAAAACAATAAATATTTTATTAATGTTAAATGATTTTTTTAAGTACGACAGTCCTCTGTCTCACTTAACAGCCCCCTGTCATGATTTTTTGTAAAATCAGTAATAACTCGGAAAATACGAATAAATTCAGTGGGCATCCTTATCTAACTAAAATTATAGTTAATTTTTTCGAAATAGGCCACAGCTTTTTGGCAAATGACAGAAATAATTGCCAGGACAGCATTTGTATGGGACCTGTACGAGCTTACAGAGAAATGCCCATGAATTACATTTGGATGATTTTTTTTTAATACTACAAAGTGGGTCTCAAGAATGTCTATTTTAGGTCCATTCGCTTCACTACTTTAAAAAAATTTTTTTCACAAATATGTATATATAGTTATGTGTTATACATTTCTAAAAAGCCCATTGTATGTAGACAGTTACCGACGTGTTCCGGTGCTTTACATTTTATGTTGTTTTATTTCGTAGATATTCGTAAATATCATTTACAAAAATTAGCTACAGGTACCTACCTACGTGCGAATTTTAAAGTTATCGCGAAAAGTATGATATGATGAAAGTCGGGAAACTGGAAACCTCTATCTATTGTGATTTTTAATGTTGAACTATTTAATTGATTAGTTTGCGGTATTTTTAAATAAAATATTAATTCCATGATTAAACAAAATGATGAATTGATTATTTTATTTGCTACAGTTCACATACGGAGTTGGAATTTGAAATTCGTAGAGAAAGCAAAAATTAATGAAGTATTAGGAAGTAGTAACATATTTCACTTGTATTTGATCAAACAGGGTAGTCGAGACGTTAGATTTCACTAGCTCAATTACGTCGTGCGCCGATGGTCATGGGTTCGATCCCTACGCCCGAAGAGTTTTTTTTTCACATTTGAGTGTATAATATTTATAGTATATTGAACAAATATTCAATTAAGTATTAGGCTAGATATAGTAATAACTAACCAAGGTTATGAGTTATTTATCTTATGTGAAATCTCACGTATTACCATAAGATGAAAATATTAATAAAACATACCTATGCCTTACAACTAAAAATAGGGTAATTGCCTAATCTTGAAAGTTCAGATTTCCAATCAAATTACACATTTGCTAATAGGTAGGTACGTACCTAACAAAATTAGAACAACAACGATTAGGATTAAAGGCTGTAGGTTCGAACCCAGCATACAATTTTTTTTTTTCAATATATTAGAGTGTAAAATATTATTTGGTACAAAACAAAAACATTTTAAGCGAATTGCATTCGTCAATGTTTTTATTTTATTAATATTTTAAATAATCTGATACGCGATAGATTGGTGTACCAAAGGAGCACACGTCTGTTAGCATCGGGCCCCTGAGGCGTTGTGAGGGTATAAGATGGCGAGATGCGAATATTTACAGTGCGAAAAAGACAGCGCGTTTCAGCCTTCTCAGAATAAAATCACGTAAGTGATTTAAGTAAAAATATCAAATTAAACAAGTAATATCATATTTAGAGTAAAAGTGTCTCGTCGATGTACGCAATATTGTTTATAGACAATTCATAAAAAGTTTCGAGTTTATAAGTATCGAAATAAAACGTCAGTATAGACAAATAAACATTTTAAGAGGTATGTTTGCGATTTTTTTCTATCGAGCAAAATAAACGTATTTACGTTTTTCTCGTTGTCGATGTATGAAACACATCCTCTTAAGTAACATATATTTATAGTTATCCTAGAGCACTGCAATTTTTCACGTACTATCAACAACAAAATCTGGCTGTGGCCCCTTAAGAGTGGCGTTTTTTTTCTTCGGTTTCAAGCTCGCAGGCGGTTTCTGGTCTGATCTGTATTCTGAGAATGGCAGTCAAAAATTTTTTTTTATTTTTTTTACTAATTTGTTTTTTTTTTGTCGTTTGTTCTTGAATGTTCGATCAAATTCATTGTTAGTTCGTTCTTCAATTTTTTATAAACAACGTTTTTTTTTAATTAGCCGGTTTTATTAAAAAAAACCGGCTAAGTGTGAATCGGACTCGCACACGAAGGGTTCCGTACCACCATACATATAAAAAAACGAGCACGACATTAATCGAACTTAAGCATCAATCGTTATTATTATGTAATTTAAGAATTATTGTATGAACATGTTTCATTTTTATTTCGTTAGTTATTTAGCAGGCGCTCGATCCTCTCTGGCTAATCCGAAAAGTAATAGCATGAGTGCACTGATAGCTAGAGACAATTTTTATTACTTATTTCATCACAGTGAACCTTTGACTTTTAGTATCGATTGTGAAGAGAAGAAGCTCTGCAAAGGAATGCAAATAACACGCTATCTGTCATTTTGTTATAAATTATATTGTTAAAAATTTTGTATAAATTTCATAGAAAATAACAGATAGCGTGTTGGTGTCCCGATATGATGATGTTAGTCCCGACAGCGATAAATTTTGCGGGGTTGAAGACTAGCGCGCGGGGATTTCACGGCAGTGCAGACCGGCGCGCGGGGACCTTGCGCACTAAAACTCGGACTAAAACTTGTCATCTTGCACTAGCCAGCTAGAGTATGAGTGGTTAGACGGTAAACGCACAAGAGGGCTTCTCATCAATTCGTACTTTTATGCATACATACCTATGTGATCGATAAACAATAAAAGTCAAAATGGACTTGACCTTTTTGAAATGTATACGAATTCCTTCTATACACAAAAATAGCTCGAAAATCACTCAGTTTAATTAACTTATCACTATAAATTAAAAATAGAAGCCAGAAAATTTAAAAAACTCATGTAAACGGTTTGTGAAGGCAATAATTCTGTAAACAAAACGGAACATGGGTATATTGCGTGTTGATCCATAATGTTAATTAACTGCAGTGTGACCACTATGATACATCTTTCTTACTTGGTATTTATTGGTCCCTTTTTGGACAAAAATTTGTGTGCATGAACATGTCTATTTGTTCCGGGTCTGGGTGTAAAAGTATCTCAATATGTACATATTATTAAAAAAAAAGAATATTTAAGTACGTATATCAGTTGTCTGGTACCCATAACGCAAGCTTTGCTTAGATAGGACTAGATGGCGAATATTCTATATATGCCGTGTTGGATATTAAATGAAAGGGCCATAGTATTTAGGACATTTTGAAAATATATCAAGGTACCTGTATAAATTACTAACCGCTCGCTACCTTATTCGTATTAACTAGATAATTCCTAGTAGGTAATTCATAAAATCACGTCTTAAAAGCTTTTGAACATCAGTTTACTTGATGCAACAGCACTGCACACTATTACGCAAATATAATCTCAAAATATGGTAAATAATAAAATCAGTTCAGTAAGTATACCTAATAATAACCTCGAAACTTCAATAAAATTTTATTTTTGTTATGATTCTGCTGGTCGCCAATCAATGTTAAATTATCCGATCCTTTAAAAAAAAGATTTCGAATAAGTTCCCGCAAAAGTTATTTATTTTTGTAATATACCTACTAAATGACCTACAGTGAGAAACGAAAAGGCCGGGCTTTTGAAATGAAAGTGGATTAGTTAACAAAAAATGAGTCTATTTAATTAAATCATAAACATCACCACAATTCAGTACCTACTTAAGTAATTAAAATAATACAGAACCAGAATATATGAGAATAGTCTCTAGCTCTAAAAAAAAAAAATTACGTATCTACGGTATCTTTGTCGTAGAATGATTTGATAATTCGAATTTTCCCGAAAACCCTAGGGATTTTGCAAAATGGTGTACGATTTTCACTTGCGTTTCAAGGAACTGCCGACAGTAAAATTATTAAAAGCTAAAATATGTGAGGCTATTAATTATAATGAGTCTGAAAAGACATTGAGGAAAATACTACATGAGATGGGATTTCAGTTCACTAAAATTCGCGAAGAAGGAAAAAATATCTATACTTTAATATTATAAAGCTGAAGAGTTTGTTTGTTTATTTAAACGCGCAAATCTCAGGAACTACTGGTTCAAATTGAAAAAATATTTTTGTGTTGGATAGTCCATTTATCGAGGAAGGCTATAGGCTATACTACACGCTACGACCAATAGGAGTGGAGCATCAATGAAAAATGTTGCACAAACGGGAAAAATTATTCCTTTTGAGAGCTTCCGTCGCGCACGCTGCGTAAACGGTCGATGTTAAAGCCTATCAGTAGGCAACTAAAAAAACAGATTTCACCCGCGCGGCCCGTGTCGCCTTCATATGTTTCTAAATACTAACGCTAGAGGCGCGCAGACCAGCGCAGACGCAACTAAATTCTAATAAGTTTTAGTTTTACATATTTTGTGAGTAATGATGACAGACAGAAATAAATTTCAATTTTCAATCTCTAAATGTAATTTCTTCACTTAAAAAATAGTAGGCAAGTGTAAAAAAGGTATTATTTGAATTAGTCGATTATTTTCTCCGTATTACGAAATAAATCCAAAAACACGCCCTCTACTGTGTACATGTAAAACTAAGTGAATTTTTACCTTATAACTAACTGATTTTTTATTAATTGGATCATAGGTTTTATACATTATGGCCAATTAATACCCTGCGTCCCTTGTACGTATCGAAATACTAACGCTAGAAGCTGCAGACCAGCACAGACGCAACTAAATTGAAAAAGGTTTCAGTTATACATATTTTTTGAGTTATAATAACTGACAGTAACGTATTTCAATTTACAAGCACTGAATATAATTTATTATGAAAAAATAGTCCTATAGTGCAAAAAAAAATATTTGAATTAGTGGATTATTTTCTTTGAATTACGAAATAAATTCAAAAACACGCCATCTACTGAGCATATGTAATACTAAGTGAATTATAAGTAGGTAACCTGACTTTTTATAAATTGATCAAAAATAAGTTTTGTGGTTTTATTCATTACGTTTCTTCTATCTATATTAATAAAATTGAAGTGTCTGTCTGTATGTCTGTTCCGACTAATCTCCGAAACGGCTGAACCGATTTCAATGAAACTTTGCAGACATACAGAGGGCATTACCGAGGTACACATAGGCTACTTTTTGTCTGTGTGTCTGTCTGTCCGTCTGCCTGTCTGTTCCAGCTAATCTCCGAAAGGGCTGAATCGATTTCAACGAAACTTTGCAGACGTACAGAAGGCATTACCGGGGGTAACATAGGCTACTTTTTGTCTGTCTGTACGTCTGTCTGTCTGTTTCGGCTAATCTCCGAAACAATTAAACCAATTTCAATGAAACTTTGCAGACGTATATATGTCACCACGTGACCAGATTTTTAAATGCATATATGTATTTTCGAAACCACCAAAGGTAGACCTATCGTGTTGGTACTCAAACTTGATGTTTTGGCGAGATCCATATGACGGCGTGACCAAATTTCTAAAAGCTTATAGTTTCGAAACTATCAATAGCAGACCTGTCGTGTTGGTACTCAAACTCGATGTTTTGGCAAGATATATGCATGCAGATGGCAGAATTTCTTTATAATAACAACATTTTACCGCAAAAGCAGTCAGGTTTCAGATCAAGCAGAAGTACAGCAACAGCACTCCTTGATGTAATAGATGATATACTAGCAGGGCAAGATGTAGGAGAGGGAGCTATCCTAGTGTTACTTGACTACTCTAGCGCATTTGTAACAATTAATACATCTATGCTCTTAGCTAAACTGGCGTACTACGGTTTTGACCATCTTACACTGAAATGGTTTTCGAGCTATCTGACTAACCGTTTTCAAAGAGTGGAGATTGCTTTGCCAAATGGTACAAAAAAATACTCTGCAACCTCTGCGGTACGCCAAGGGGTACCGCAGGGATCAATACTGGGTCCAGTACTTTTTGTTCTCTACACTGCTGATTTACCGAATTGTGTCATGAATTGTAAATATCACTTATACGCTGACGACCTGCAAATTTATAAATCTTTCAGGCATAGTGAAACAGAGGCATCTGCAAAAATGATCAACAATAACTTGGAACGAATAGCGGACTGGTCAGAGATAAATGGTTTGGTTTTGAACCTGGTCAAGACAAAGTTCGTGGTTTTAGATACCAAAAAACAGATAAAACAGATGAATGCCTGTAAATTTCAAATCAAAATAAAAAATGATAAAATCGATCAAGTGAACGAGCCTAGTAATCTGGTGGTACTGATTGACTGTAATTTAAGGTTCGAAAATCATGTCATTAACACTATAAAACAATGTTACTTCAGGTTGAGGTACTCTATCAAAACAAATCCACAGATCTTGCAGTCCCCGCAACCATCGGTTTCATTGAAAATGAACCTACCCAAACCCGATTTTCACAGATTATTTTATTTTATTGCCACGAAAACGTGGCACTATTCTTTTCAACTCTTTAAACTCAGAAATAAATCAACGAAAAAATTATCTGCTACCCGTGCGAAGCTGGGGCGGGTCGCTAGTTCAACATATTTGAAACATTTAGGTTTTAAACTGCAGCCTCTGATATCCTCAAACGTTCTGAACTCGATAATTAAGCATTCGAACGAATACAGACCGAAAGGCGATGACCGTAATGTTAACAAGTTCCCGAACGTCCATAAAATCTAACATGTGATGTCAAATTTCTTGTTCGATTTCCAACCGATTTCTAAAATTTTGATCTCAAACTGTAGCTACTAACGCTTTCTAATCTTTGGTATAACACTTTGAAGCGATCCGACGAATACCCTCTGAAATATAGTAACTTATATCCACAAACACTAGCGATCGACCAAAAAAAATCTCATCTTTCGGAAATAATTTCTCTTACAATTACCAACCGATTTCCAAAAACTTGGTCTCAAATCGTAGCTACGTTAATGGCCAAGATACTATTTTTTTTCATTTTCGATATCCGTCCCCGTTCTTGAAATATTTTGGATTTAGTAAAAAAAAATCCGAAAAAATCCCGATTTTTTTACATTTTCCAATTTTTTCAAAAAGTGCTTGACCGATTTCCAAAATTTTGATGTCATACAATGCACAACTAAATTCTTAGTCTTTTAAAACCTTAAAATCTTGGCTAGACCCCATACCCTCGGAGTTATGGCCAAAAATGCGTCTCCCTTGAAATGGATCTGATAGTCATTTTCAATGACAAAAGGCAGTATTTAAGCGTTGCATTACGTATTCACCTGTGTGAGTCTTTAATTTTATCTAAATTAAATTATGCCGATACAGTAATCGGGGGGTGTCTCTTGGGTCGAACCAAGAAGCTCATTCAGCGAGTTCAGAACTCTTGCGCTAGATAGGTACCTACTGTTTTCCGATTCCCCGTTTTAAATATCAGTGATCTCACGAATATGGAGTCACGGCGTGCAATGCACTTTGCGACCTTAATTTTCGGCGTAATTAAGAGTAGAAGTCCGCAATACCTATTTGAAAAATTAAATTTTACTGAACGGCAATCGCGAATCACTGATCTCCTCATATGTCCTCCGTATAATTCCGCTGCATTTCGAGGTAGCTTTCATTACTCTGCAACAAAGTGTTGGAATAATATTCCTCCACCTATAAGAAATTCTGCAACAGTTCACACTTTTAAGATAGAATAAAATACAAGTCTTATTTATTGACATTACAAAAGCAAAAGTAAATCTAGAATGTTGTTTATTTCAGAAGCTCAATACAATGGAATATTATTATTTTTTAAATCTTTTTATGTCTGTAATGTGCAAATGTGTGAGTGAAAGTAGGTAACTAATTAATTTGCTGTTTGTTTGCTGGGCTTCCCGCCTGCACCTCACTTGGCATCCGCAGAATACCAGTGGTTGGGACGTTCTCTCTGGCGTCACGACCTTATACTGAGCGGAGACCGTTTTGGTACCAATAGTTTGTTTAGTTTTAAGTATTGCTGTTAATTTGTTAGTTGTTTTTAAGTTTGTTGTCTTTTTCTTTCTCACTTTGTACTTTAATTTTATGGTGCCAAATAAAAGTTTATTTATTTATACTTTTTGTTTGTCTGTCTGTCCATCTGTCTGTCCGTTTGAGCTGATCTCAGAAACGGCTTAACCGATTTCAATGAAACTTGGCAGACGTGCAGAGGGTATTATCAGGTGTGACATAGGCTGCTTTTTGTTTGTCTGTCTGTTCGAGCTGATCTCTGAAACGGCTGAACCGATTTCAATGAAACTTGGCAGACATAAAGAAAGCATTACCGGGGGTGACATAGGCTACTTTTTGTCTGTCTGTCCGTCTGTCTGTCTGTTCCGGCTAATCTCCGAAACGACTAAACCGATTTCATTAAAACTTTGCAGACGTGTCTATGTGACCACGTGACCAGATTTTTAAATGCATATATTTTCGAAACCATCAATGGTAGACCTATCTTGTTGGTACTCAAACTTGATGTTTAACGATATCTTTGCAACCACGTGACCTAATTTTTAAACACTTATATTTTCGAAACAATCAATCGCAGACCTGTCGTGTTGGTACTCAAACTTGATGTTTTAGCGAGATCTATGTGACCACGTGACCCACTTTTTAAATGCTTATATTTTCGAAACCATCAATTGCCAGACCTATCGTGTTGGTACTCAAACTTGATGTTTTGACGAGATCTATGTGACCACGTGACCAAATTTTAAAAAACTGATATTTGCGAAACTATCAATCGCAGACCTATCGTGTTTGTACTCAAACTTGATGTTTTGACGAGATCTATGTGACCTCGTGACCCACTTTTTAAATGCTTATATTTTCGAAACCATCAATCGCCAGACCTATCATGTTGGTACTCAAACTTGATGTTTTGACGAGATCTATGTGACCACATGACCAAATTTTTTTATCTGTCTGTCTGTCTGTCCGTCTATTCGAGCTAATCTCCGAAACGGCTGAACCGATTTCAATGAAACTTTCAAGGATGTGATTAAAAGATTGTCTGGAGTGACATACAATACTTTTTGATTGTCTGTCTGGCCGTATCTCTGTCTTTTGAGCTAAACTCTAAAACATTTAAACCAATTTTCATGAAACTTCGCAGACGTGAAAAAACGGGTGTGAGGAGCGACATACGTTACTTTTGTTTGTTTGTTTTTTTTTGCGTTCGTTCGTTCGTTCGTCTGTCTGTCTACATATTTCAAGCTGAACTTTTGAAGATTTTAATGCAACTATGCAGACATTAAAAATAGGTTGTCAAGAATGATATACGTAACTTTTTGTCCGTGTGGTTGTCTGTCTGTCTTTTTGTTCCGGCTTATCTCTAAAACGACTAAACCATTTCTATGAATTTTCGCAGACATAAAAAGGAGGTTATCAGGAGTGACAAGTTGGTTTTTGTCTGTGTGTTTGTCTGTCTGTTTGTTAGGCCTAATAGTCGAAACAGCTGATCCGATTTAACTGAAATTTTGCAAACATAAAGAAGGCGTTGTCAAGAGTGAAAAGCAATTCTGTTAGTCTGTCTGTCTGTTCCAGTTAATCTCCAAAGTGTCTGACTGATTTTGGACCCGACTTGTGGGATAGCTATTCTTCATGCTAAAATGGCTAAATGGATTTTTATGAAATTAGGTATAGAGATTTCTTAGGCAGTTAAGTTCCAGAATGCTCTGGAAAGTGTTACGATGTTCTGGAGCGTCGCATTCCTTTAACTGTCTCAGTACAACTGTGGACAACGCGAGCGAAGCCCGCGGGCGGAAAGCTTATATATATTATATGTTAAATGCCTCTGGCACAGAGAAAGTGCATACAGAGAGTTGACAAAGACTTTTACATAGAACAATTGTGAGGTAGGTAACTGCGCGAGGATAAAACTACCCATTGACTTCAGTAGGATGGGCCTTGCCATAAAGGGTTGTCACACTCACGATTCATTATTATTTTTTACATAAATAATTAATAGGTACCATAGACCTTTTCATCATGGTACCAGATAGTATATGTATAGACATAATACGTGCTGTAATAAAAGAAGTAAATAAAGAAGGTAAATTTTAAATGTCAATCTCATAATCAGCACCAACTAAAAGCTAGGGAACGAGTAGGTACCTACCATGACCATTTACGTGTTAGTTTGTCGTTCTGTCTGTTTCATGATTTTAAAGTCATAACAACAACTAAGGCAAATCACTAAAACCAAGGAAACGAATTGGATGACTGTTTTAGCGTTATCAGCCTATCTGTCATTTTGTACTTTGTTATTTTTGAACAATACAGCGCAATTTTCTGACTCCGTGTTTACCTATTCCTTAACCTAACTACTAACTTCATACCGTACGCTAATTCACGCCAATCTTTTCATGTTCCAAAAGGTTGTCAAGGCTGGCACCTCTTTTTTCACATTAAAATGCAACTCAGTGCGTTTAAAGAAGATATTTAAAAATAATATATTCATCATCAAGATTACAATACAACCATGGACGTAATACGTGTAGGTACTAGGTTCAGGACTGTGCGCTCCCGAAACTGTCCAAAAAAAAAATTAAACCTTTGTGTTTTGCACAAGGTTCAATTTATATATATATCAACTATAAAGAGGTAAAGCGAGGTGAGGGAAAAAGCTACCACAGAGTCCCTTTGTCTCTTTCTAACACTTGTCATTAGAAAAAAAAGTCTATTTTCTATACGTATATTTTGAGACTTCTGGTTTTTGATATGTCTTGGTATTCGGATGATAATAGTATTTTTTAAAGTCATTACGTTACATTTTACAAATTTATTCAAATTGTCAGTTATGTTTAAAATGGACGTCTTAATTTATGGTTTTTTACTGATAACTATAACTATGGGCCATTTTGACGCGAGTATTGTCAAAGTTGAAGTATTTCAGGTCATATTACTAAGGTGTCCATAAAATATTCCAATATATTAATATAATGTTTTTGCTAGTTGCTTATTATGTGCAAGAATAGATTGCCAAATATTTCAATGAATATGAAAGACGAACACATGTCAGGTATTTTTTAGAAAGAGAATTTTTTTTTTATGCAGGTACAAAAATAATTTAGTTACTTACAGGTCTGACATCATTCGAGTTACAGATTTGACATATGTGTTACGAATTTAACGTCATACATAAATTCGAAACACTTCGGTGAATGATTGGCAAGGAGAGAAGATTTGGGATTTTGAATCTATTCCTATCTCTACCATCCTATCATATTTTTGAGATTTTTTGGTGCCAATCAAAAGAAGGAAGTCCATAGTTCCCCACCTAACTAATATTTCTTATGTCTGGGTCCCGCACCAACGCTCAAGCGCAAGACATTTTGGTTCTAAGAAATAATGTTTCGAAATCTACCGATATATCATATTCTATGCAGGTTGCGGCTTTTAGTGACCAGTGGACCAAAATCATAAGCTTAATCATAGTTATTGATTCATGATAACTTTTTTGATTACGCACAAACTTGACTTGATGACTTTGTGATTAGTTATTGTGCTTGGTATGGCTACGGCACCACGTGATTGTTCTTTAGCTGTTCTTCAAGGTGTTGCCAATTTGATTTTAATTTAGATTTTTCTCAGGCGTCGCTTACCTGCCAACTTTTCTATCACGCACATCCGCCCTTTAGATTTTTATCATCTTTTCTCGTTGATTCGGTCTTTTAGTAAGTGAAATTGTTATTATAGAGCACTAGCAACAAAAGTCAAGATGGGAAAAGAAAAACTAAGAATTAAAATAAATTATTGTCACCCTAGAAGAAAAGAAACAAAAGGACTAGGACCTCGCTATCTCATCTCCTCATTTTGCAAAGCCGATTGCACTATCCTGAACCTATTATTATATCTATGATTACAATAAAAATCTGACAACCCTGTTAAAAAACTTCAATGCTTAATTTTTCCGAGATGTTGGATACTAAAATTTTAGGATACATTTAAAATATTTTGTAGCACATACTGGTGCTAAAACCCGGTCATATTTGATCAATATTTAGAGGAAAGCAAAATTAAAAAGTAAGAAAATCTCAAGTTATTGTAGGTAGGTATGTATTAAATGCCTGGTGAGCTAAATTGGGTAAAGAACGGATCTTCCCCCAGATCCGGCCTTCACCCAACTCACCTAAGGTAGGTAGGGTGGATGCCCCTAATGGCAGCCATGCTCCTAATCGCAGCCTCTTCACTGTTTTCTTTGATATTAACGTTTCTACTGGCAATCTCATTTAGTGCTGTGAACTAAAAAAACTTAGTATCCGGCAGAAAATACGTGTTAAATATGGTAATACTGGCATATATACCTTAGTTTCAATTTAAAATTGAAGCATGCAGACATCGAATGTCGACCATTTTGCTATTTTCGCGACAATTTTGGGACGTACTGAAGTAAGTTATTTTTTACATTTCTTAAGATGTGTGTGTTGTATTTAGATTGATTTTGAATAACAATATAAAAATGCATGTATTTAGGAATAAACATAGATGTTTTAACTTTTTGCTCAGTAGGAAATGATGTGGCTGCAATTAGATACAAGAAATGTGCGGAGGACATAATGCCAGCCAAGGTAGGCTGAGATTTGGTTCAATGAGGTACCTAATCACAGCCATGTTCTAAGAATCAGGGCTGTCATAAGATAAAATTTGGATGAATTTGATTTTATTGTGAGTTGTACATGTTTTTAATCTAATCCAGAATCATTATACTCGGTGTTTTGAAAATGTACCTACTTATACTAATAGCGTTTTATCTGTGAAGGTATGTTTGAGTAACCAATAAATATGGTAATTAAATGCAGGCTGTACATAACGAATATATGTCAAAAAACTAAAAAATATTCGACGGCACATAGAAATTGAGGCCGCCGACTCATGTTTGTATGGGAGGTAGATTATTTCTTTTTTAAGCCATTACCTACTCTTTATTCGTAAGCGTTAGGGATATCAATATAAAACTATTTAAGATATTTAAGTGTAAGTTAAGTACTTTTCTTTACGTTTTTTTTTTAGAGATCAGAATCATCATTTAATCCTCGTAAAATACTAAAATAAAATATACCTAGATGAAATCAAAGTGACAACCTAAAAAATACTGTAAACATGAGTAGAATATTTGCAGTAATTTTAATAAGACCTTAAATAATTTGTACAAATGCCAAAAAAATAAATAAAGTAACTGATTATATTTTACTAATTAGTTTTATTTAAATGGAAGATTTAAAAAAAACCAAAAACTGTAAAAGCACGACCCTAGAGTAGGCTGTCATTCGGTGCACAAAAGGATGGTTTTAGGTACAGCGTGGCTGAGTTTAGATGCATAAGGTCATTTTCTTGTTTGTTGTCTATTTTTAAATACCTATTACGTTAAATTTATGATTGAACAGTATATTAATAATAGAATCCAAAAAAATAACCTACCAATCTGTAAAAACACTAACTAGTTTTAATCCATAGTTCAATCGCAACAATTTTATAAAGATGAAATTGGTACTAAAAGGCCGAGATTAGGGGCATCCACCCTACACGCCTAATTTTTTTATAAAATACCTCGAACATGTTGGTTCCTATAAAGTCAACAGAATTATAAGCATATAGATATATCGCTTGATATTTCTAAATACGTACACTATTTCGAAAATTCTTTTCTCTTCTCTGTAACTACCTACTTCGAATCTTACTTCTGGTAAGTAATTTATTAATTACATAATGCTTTACAGTGATGTATTAAAAAAATCAAGTCCAATTTCGAAGTAGTGGGTACGTAACTACCTACCTGGTAGGTAGGTATAGGTACCTAGGTATACTGTGCGTCGAATCGAGAAAAACTAGCTGTGCAAGGCGGATGGAACAATCACCATAGAAGGGTTACTACAAAAATAAAACCCTCGTAGTGTTTCGTTTATATTTAGACATATAGGATCCTAAAAGTAATGATTTACATAGGTGTATAGCTAAATTAATTACACAGAGAATAGTTCAATTCCATATAATGTATACGCGTTGAAAAATTCTTTTCCAATATCATACTTACCCTAAAAAGTTATACACCTAGTTAGGATATGGTACCTAAATAAAAACAGCCCGTCTGGCATTATTTCACAAAGGGGAGCAAAAAAATAATGAAAACGTTGGAGCGGGAGAGTGTAATGCGGCCGCGTGTGGAGTGAAAGCGAGATAAGACGATCGCACCGGGGGAGCTGGCGGCGAACCGGTTCTGCATGTGTGCAATGGCCTGCCCCTCGCTCGGCCGCAGCCCCGGCCATTGTCGGCCTTTCTCCGAAACGAAGCGATAATAATAGTGGCGGCGAGTTTGCACCCCGACCCTACTTTCGCGTAGTTTTTGCCAATATCGAACTGTCGAGGGGACGAACTCGCATTACTCAGAGATGAAATCGAACATTATTACAGAATTCCTTTCTCTTTCAGCGACGAGGCGTGATGTTAGCAGCGTGCAGGCCGCTGTGCACCGTGCTAGTCACCTGCCGGTAGGAGCTCGCAGTGTGAGCGAGCCGCGAATCGCCTCACACTGGTACCTACCACACGCGACGCACTCACCCACACCGACCCAACACATCAAAAAGTAAAATAAATAACATAAAATACCTTTTCGTGTAAAAACCATAAGAACAACGTTCCATCGTTTCAAAATAAAGGGTTAAGTGAAACGTAAGCGCCGTCCCATGCGGCTGTGATTAAAAGGAAAAACAAACAAAAAGGTAAGGATCGAGACATTCGCACGGGTAGAAGGAAAACACAACACTTATTATCGACGAAAACTACATACAAACACACTTTATCGAGAGTCCGATGAGAGTTTCATTGCGACAATAGCCTTTCGTCCGAGGGCGAAACACAACTGACTGACAGAGCGCGCGCGAGCTCGCTCAGCGCACTGGAGTCCCCGTCCCCCGCGACCCTTTGAAGCTTGTCTCCTCCCGCAACTACTTGCGGCTGGCTCGCCTCGTACGGGCACCTGTCGCCCGCGCGCCTCACCCCCGGCGCCCACCAATGGCACCATCGCACCGCGCTAGGGGACGCCATTGGTTGCTCATCTTAACGGCCGTTCCACAAACAAAACCGGTTGCCAAGTACGTCGAGAAAAGGGCGCGCGGCACGAAATTAGCCTTGCCATTATTATTATTATTCTTGCTATAGCATTATCTCTGTTTCTGTCAGGCACGGAGCGGCGAAAACAGCCGTTTCTCTTTATCAGTGTTATGTTCAAAGTAAAAAATTTGTGACAGAAAATAAATTTTGAAAATGTACCATAACCTATACACACAATTAAAGTACTATCCGTATTTGTCGATGCAACAACAAAATAGTAGGCATTTAACTGTCTATTAATAACCTTACTTATACGTACTATACTTGATTCATTCGTCCACAGGTAGGTAGGTACACACACAAAAAAAAAAAAGAATTCTGGTATAGGTATCAAGAAAATATACTCTTCAATCATTCTTCAATATACAAATACCGCATAATCTGAGGCCAGTGCAATTTGCTTGATACCCATAAGAATTCTTTTTTTATGTTATACAGAGTATTTATAAGTGTTTTTTATTATTTTTATTATTTAGAAGTATTTATAAATAATATTTAGATTTTTTTTATTTTTATTCGCGTAGGAATGTAGTATTTAGGTAAGTATTCATTGTTCATCTGTGTCTGTTTAGGGTATTTATTGTGACTCCATATTGTTTTTCCTTACGTCTCTATATTTAATTAACAATAAGGCAATCGTCATTGTCCTATAGGTAGGTAGGGTAGGTACCTACCTATGTCTAAATTTGACGGTGCTGATACAAGAAACCGGTTTGAATACGCCTGCCATCAATTATAAATTCCTGTAGTGGGTAGGTATATAGGTGTATTTAACTACCTACATAGATAGATGTCTGTAGAGGTGTATTGATGGCGCAGTGGTTAGGGGCTTCGGCTTAAGCCCTAATGGCTTCACCCTTCTTTAATTTCCCGCTCGAGCTCTACTACGTACATCGAAGTTCGCACCCTTTGAATATAGGATGGCTGTTGTTATATGTAGATAGATACCTACCTACGCAACACTTTCAGATGTTATAAATTCTGCACGGGTTCTCATAGTCAGATTTCTGCATGCCTACCTACGTTACGCTCATCTATCTAATATTTCATTAAAACAGTTACCATATTACGAGTTAGGTACCTACCTACCTATCTACTACAACTGTGACAACAAACCTAGGTAGGTACTTAATGTACCTATATCATAGAATCTAATGTTCGATTAAGTACCTACCTAGATACCTATTCAAGATAGGTAGGTGCCTATAGTTATTTATTTCCTACGAATTTCATCATCGAAACAATTAAAGTGCGTAGGTAGGTACATCTCAGAGCGAAATAGAACAATGCAAGCAAGCATATATTGTAGCAACTGTAGGTATCGAGAGTAAGTAATAATAATATTAAAAAAAGAACATTGCAATTTTATGTCCGATTTATCGCTAACAACCATTCTAACAACGAAAACCATTGACATCAAATATAATTTTATAAATCTTGTACAAAGTAAAAATCATTTTTTTTAAATTGAATTTAATAAAAAAACTATATTAATTAGGTATTTATTGTAAATGAATCAATCTGGCTAATATTTTATAATTATTTTAATAATATTTTATGTCAGCGACATCTACACAATTTATTACGAAAATTGCACAACCAGATGGCGACAATCATTTATTTGTTAGCGCCATCTCTGAAAAGATTTTGAAACTTTCTTGTACATTTAAAGGTTGCAAAGTAATATGAATCTGGCACCATGTTTTTATAGGTTTAGGTAGGTACTTTACTCCATGCAAAGACTGCATTGACAATCCAGCTCAAATGTAATTAAAAAATAATGACATAAATACATCTTATCTGTATCGTGCATAATTAAATCAAATATTAAAATAGTGGAAGAACCTCTAAGTAAATAGGAACTGTAGCTATAGGCAAAAAACTATAAAAGCATTTTGCTATCAAATGTACAAAAGTATGACAAGTAGGTACCTACCTAGCTAGTACCTAATATTGCTAATATCATAAAAAGTCGTCACTTTGTTAATAAATAATAGATGGAAACGTAAAAAAGCGGTAAAAATGCTTGTATAGAAAATCTTAAAAAAGTCGATAGTGTCAAAGTCGGCATTCAGCTAAAATGTCATTTCTGTATTACTGTTTTTTATTTGCAATGTTTGTATATTATTTTTGAGTTTAGTTTTTAACAAAGTCTGAAAATGTACCTAGTAGTAGGTAGAAAGGTAGGCAGGCATGTAGGTAATCACAGTGATTAGGCAAAAGTATGTGAAAACCAGGCAGGTACCTACCTAGTAAAAGACAATTTGTGAGACTATATATTATAAAAATAAAACCCTTAAGATTTAGTTATTTATTCACTTAAGGGTGTGTGCATGCATAGACCTCGTTTTGGATCAACCTATTGTGCTTACCTACCTAGGAAAAAAATCTACACCCCTCTTTTGGATACGTTTGGTAGGCCTTACATAAATTTATTAAACCGTATAACAAATTGTGATATTACCTATTAATCATCACTAGAAAAATGTTTCTATAGCAAAAAAAATGTTTATTGAATGTGTTAGACGGCCTCGATCAAAATGGTAGAAATGTTTTTTTTTTCTGTATACCTAATAGGGTTAAGTATAGGTGAATCTGTGCTATAGATCGGGTAGAGCAGTAAACCAATATTTTTTTCGTGGCGATGAGTTAGGATACCAACCGGAACCTACTCGGAACCGGAACTCAACAAATATGTAAAAATCTATGGTAAAAATAATGAAAGCTAGGTGTTGACTGTATTCATTTGTTAATATTTGTCGCGCGAGCGCTGGTCCGATCACAAGTACAAAAAATCGGCCAAGTTCGAATCGGTCATTCGCACCCAAATGGTTCCGTACCACCATACAATATAAAAAAAACGAGCGTGACGTTAATCGAACTTAACCATTAATCGTTATTATTATATAATTTAAGAATTATTGTAAAAATATATTTCATTTTTATTTCGTTACTTATTTAGAAGGCGCTCAATCCTCTTTGGCCAATCCGAAAAGTAGGTAATAACATGAGTGCACTGATAGCTATAGACAATTTTTATTACTTATTTTATTACAGTGAACCTTTGACTTTTTGTGTCGATGGTGAAGAGAATAAACTCTGCAAAGGAATGCAAATAACACGCTATCTGTCATTTTCTATGGTTTTTACAAAATTTTTACTTATAAAAGTAGGTACATTTTATAAGTTACTCAATTACTCGTTAAATAATATAGTCTAGTTACTTTTGATAGTTTTCCTTTTGACTACGTTATATGTACTCCTGTCATAAATTTTTTCCACATATCCATAAACAACGGTTTAGCTGGAAGAGGGTGGGGGAAGGGGGGGGGGCACATAACTCTAACAAAAAAAAAGGATGTTAGAAGTGAATATCTCAACAACTGTCGACTAAAATAAAAAAAAATTGTTTGCAACCTTGATATCATTTTTTAAGACCTTTTGTTTAGTAGGTAGGTACATCTCGCGTTAATATATACGATGATTTTTTTCGTACTTCAGTTAGGTACATGTATGGCGACCTATACCAAAAAAAATATTTTTTCTTAATTTCACTACGTCATTGTGTAGCGGTTCATAGATTACACCTACCTTCCAAATTTCATCTATATATTGTTAATAGTTTCCAAGAAAAACCCCAGACAGACAGACAGACAGACGGACAGACGAACGGACATTTCGAAACTATAAGGGTCCCTTTTTTGTCATTTGGCTACGGAACCCTAAAAACTAATCGGAGAACAAGAGCGTTGTTTTATATTTCGTATTCGGTTTGACCTCGAGAACAAATTATGTTATAATAAATTATAAACTAGGTATGCTCTTGTATTCTATGTTCCTCGTACCTATTCCCCTCGTAGCTATCTTAGTTTAAACACGTTTGCGTACTGAGTGTCGATTGTGGAATATAAATAGTTTCTGAATATTCGAAATTAACTAGTTTTATTTATATCACCTGAATTTGACGTCGTACGTATATGTTCAAAAGACCGGTGGGTGGTTTCGATAGGGAAAAGGTTCATAGGAACAATGTCAGAGATCCAATATGTTGATGAATTTATTTGAATCTTTTGGTCTGACCTCAGAATACAGAACAAACCAGAAACCGCCTGCGAGTGTGAAACTGAAGAAACAGAAACCACTCTTAAATAGAGTGGTTTCACTTTGTTGCGATTAGTCACTCCGTTGCACTTACCGGGTTATAATGTACAGTACAAGTGTCAATTTTAATTTTAAAATGTCGTCTTGTGTCGTTCCTACATGCAAAAATGCTGCTAGGCTTACGAAGAAATCGGATGGGATCACATTTCATCTGTAAGTAACGTATTTAAAAGTGGATTTATTTAATTATTCAATTTGTTTTACATATTGTAATTGACTTAAAAAATGGCGCGTTCATTTTATGAGTGTTGCCAGTTTCAACAAAATTTTTATCTACTTTTCATTTAACGCCTGTTTAGAATACTCATTATTTTTTATCTAATAAACTACCTGTGTAATTTTAGATTCCCTGCTGATGAACAAAGAAAATCGAATTGGCTGAAAGTCATACAAAGAGCACTGCTAGATCAGTTTTGGAAACCATCAAAGCGGAACGTAATTTGTTCATTAATTTTGACGAGCAATATTTTTGTGACACAAAATGTGGTTTAAAAAACTAAAGAAATCAGCTATTCCGACTAAGGTAGAGTTAGTCATGATAATTATATTATTCATATTGTACCTTTCCTGTTCATTATGTAGGTCATAATCATATTATGAAGTAATCCAATTTCATTCCATTCCATCATCCCTATAATACCCCACTACAGGGGCTTAGGCCTCCCCTCGGGATGAGGAGGCTTGTAGCTTAATCCACCTCTCTGCTCCAATGCGGGTTGATGGTGGGTAGATGGTTGGTGGGTAATCCAATACGTTACTGATAAATGAGGGATTCATTCACAACTAGTGACTGGAAATTCGGTGGCTATTATACCAAAACTTCATTTTTTCCTAGAAAATACAATGGATATACCTTTATGAATACATTGTATACGTGTTAATGAATCTTCTATGCATTCCGATTACAATGAAATTTTGGTGAATGAAATAATATATGAATTACCTAATAATGGCATGCTATTTCGGCATTTGGTATTGACATCACAATTGTCTCAGTCACATATAGAAACATCTGGACCTTCGACTTGGGAAAATATGCGTACTTGCCTACCTATAATTTTTATGTTTAATTTATTACATTTGATTTTCTGTTTTTGATTAAGCATTTTGCTTTTTCATTTTCTGATAGACTTTAAATTTTTCATTTCAAGATACACAGCCTCAATCGCCTACAGGATCATACTCAGAAATTGGTGATGTCTATATTTCTGATTTGGACTTTTCATGTGATACAACGAGAAACCTATATACTCAATAATGATTTATAATAGTGAAGATGGTGGCAGCATTGCTAAATTATTGTCTTAGGATTGCCTCAGCTTCATGATTTGTCAAAATATATTGTAGGTTATTATCGGGAACTATTGCTTATTACCTGTCGAAATCAATAAAATGTTCGTTTTGTGTAGAAGCAATTTGCCTCAGATGTGCCATAGATTCACAAGCTTATTGGTTTGAAAAATAGAGACGGACTTTATTTCCCTTCCCAAAATCTTTATTACATAAATGTCGTATTGTGAAGTACATGTCCGAAAAATTTCAAATGAAGATTTTGTTATAAGTTTAAATATCGAACGTTTAGCAATCGTTCTTTCAATTTTCAAGAAATTCATTGAAAAAATTATATATTCTTTGTAAATGATTACCATATAAATGGTGAAAGTCATAGAAACGGCGGTTATTGAATAAGATTTACATATAAGATTAAGTACCTACATTATTTATCTAAACATAAAATTCTCCAAATCAGTTCAAATTCTAAAAGAAAATATTATAAAAAGCTTACTCAACAAAAGGGTATCTAATAAACGTTGTTGTCTAAAGAACGTCGATCCAGACCCCTCTCTATCATGCGACAGCCTATTTGATGGATAAAAATCCTCGCCTCCGAACACCAAGGTCCGGCTGTCTCGAAGGCGACCGGCACAAAATCATACGCTGACTTTAGATTTGCATATTTTGTGTGTTTCTTGCCTGCGGCCGCCTCAGCCGCTGAGCCAGATGAATGTTGGGTGCCCCCAAGATGAGAAGGGGCAAATGTGCAGACACAAGTCACATCCCAAAGAAGGCATCGTCCCTTTTGCCATGGGACCAATGTTAGACCATCCGGCCGCTTCCCGTCCGTACGACATAATCCAGGCGGCTCCAGGACACAAGGCACTCCGGCAGAAATGACCGCTCGCCGGATTATGTCATTTATTGCCTGATGCCGTGAGAACCGCCCAGCGCTCCTGGAACAAGAAAGACCGTGGCGTCCGTCTGATCCCACCGATGACCCACAGACACATTTGTGCGGTACACAAATCAAGCAGCCCAACCTAAGAGCGACCGCTATCCTTCAAACCTATTTCTTTCAAAGCAGGAAGTAGCACCAATAAATCTCGAGTGACTACGTCTGGATTTCCGCCAATAGTGCCATCATCCAAATACCAAACGTTAAGAGGTGATTCCAAAGATGTAATTGTTTTATGGATAGCTAAGCTAAATAAAAGAGGTCCCAGGGGGTCCCCTTGTTGAGCACCAACTTGGGATGATAAGGCAGTGCCGTCATAAAACAAGTTACTGGATTCTGCATAGCACTGATATAAGAAGGGGTACAAAGATGGAATTAAGTTCTTGATTTCCGTCAAAATAACATCCCTTTCGACACTGTTGAAGGCGTTTTTGATGTCCAACTTTAGGATAACGTGATCAGGACTTCCGTTCTCTGCAAAACCACGAGTCGCATGAATAGCCGCTTCGCAACCGAAAGTTGTGCCAAAACCGACTTGATGAGGTTGTAGATGATCTGCCATGTCTTGCTTCACAGCACGGCATGCTAGTTTAGCTGTGAGGCGGCGCAATGTGCAACCAATGGCGATTGGTCTCATGCCGCCGTCCTTCTTAGTAAGGGCGCACAAATTTCCCCCATGAAGGTAGGGGCACACCTCTGAGTTGAGCAGACCCTTCAGTAGGAAGTTGCAGAGACGTGTTAAAGACTCCAGAAGACGTATTCCGTTGTCTCCCGCTGAGGTCGAAGTAAGTACCTTCAGGTGGTCGGGGCGCAGTCCGTCAAGACCTGAAGCGGAACCATTATAAAAAGAATTTATTGCTCTAGCAACATCTTCGACCTTTACGGAAAGAGATAGGTCAGACGGGCCATGAGCTGGGGGTAACATAAGCTGACGAGAGGGTGATGGATGTCTTATTCGTAAACCAGCCAACGTATCAGCGTTTGATGGTGCCACCGAATAATATGTATATCATAAAATCTGTGTTGTTCGTTTGTGGGACGTCGTCGATCCTTCAAACTGCGAGTCATATAGCGGTTTTATTAAGTTAAGTTATTAACAAGTAGGTAACTGCAATTCCCTATTATAGTCGCAACCTTTACGTACAATTGTATACGAACTATATAAAAAAGAAATTAAAATGCGCCATCACGACTTCAAGCTCAGTTTATTTATTTCATACCTACTACCTACATGTATTCATTGATATATTACTACATGCGTCAAATTTCGATGCACACACCTTTTGGGGTCACATCATAATTTGTGATCCACGATGCCGGCTCCTTTTTTATCGTAGTTTAATCCGGTAAGTCCTTTGCTCTGACGGGACTGAACTAGGACAAAAAAAGGTCGTCAAACAAAAAAAGAATACAAATGCCCCGTAAAAGAATGTTCAACACAATAACGACTTTGACATAAAGGAATAGAGTTCATAATTATGTGACGACTTCAAATCACAAATATTTCTGTTTTCTAATATTTATAATCTTTATAGCCACGTTGATATAAGTGCCTTGGCTGAGTAGTTCTGTGGTAAGTGTAGTAGTACCTACTGACGCGACGTTTTGTTTTGGTGAGTAGCTTTCAAACGTGTGTTCCCAAAATAGAACAGATTATGTCTATTTTCATTGAGTTTCTTACAAGCTGTTAGTTAGATTGATGCCTTAGTTATTTCATGTATTTCTTTTTCCTGAAGAACACAACGACAATTACAAACAATTATAACTTTTGTAAGCTTAACAAGTTACATAAATACGCAAAAATAATAATATACGCAGAATATACGGTATGACATCGCTTACAGAATCGATATGTAACTGCTGGATAAGAAAGGTTCTCGAATGGTGACAACCATAGAGTAAATAAATTAGACAGCAGCGTTTGGTTTTAATAGTCTGAAATGTCACTTCACAGTATCGAAACTTTCAAACGCAATTTTGCGGGGGTGAATGCGCGCGGAGACCTCGCGGACTGAAATTCGCCATCTTGCACCAGCAAAGACTGCACCAGCCTGCTAGAGTAAGTGTGAATAGACGCTAAGCGCTTCTATACGATTTCCATGTTTTTATTTTCTTGATAACAGACTTAATTTGATATTGTAGTGTTGCGACCAAATAAGTTATATGATATCGATCGCAGGCAAAGGGATCTAGCCCGTGCCTACAACTTTGACTTAGCTGTATTTTTTAAAAGCAGTTGTGTGTTAAATTGTCTGTTTATTTAAAAATCGTTCAACGTTTCGTTATTTGCAGTGTATACCCCGACCAGAAACTTTTCATCAGTTTCTGGTTCTGGTTTAGTTCATCACAAAAATGTTTATTATATAATGTAATACTCTTATTACAAAAAAAGAGAAATATAGTTTTTTTTTGTTATTTACTCTCATTTTAATATTTTAAAAGCATATTTTGTGATAAAATTGAATTTAAAACGAAATCTAATTCCTCAAAAATTAGTGAATGACATACAATTGATACAATTGAGTAAATGACTCACAAATGAATGTCATGTGTTTCAGGTCAAAGTAGGCGAAAAAACTGCTGATCAAGGTTCGTAATGACTTTAAAGCAGAGTATCAAAACGGTTGTCCGTTATTACCACTGTCGCAAGTGCGAGAGCGTGTAGCGGCCGCATTAGGAATTAGTGGACCTACTGTTTCAAAAATTACTACCGAAGCTTTCGGTACAAGCAGCTTATGCTTATGAAAAATCGGACAAACGTAAAATATTGATGGAGCGTCATGACGTTGCTATGGCTCGCTGCGAATCTTTGAGCGAAGCAGATTGGTCAAATATTATTTTCACTGACGAGCCCTGATTAAATGCAAACCACACAGTGTCTAAGAACTGGACTGACGACACCGCCGCTTCCACTAGCTCAGTGTCAATAGGAAAAGGTGAACGACTTATCATATGCCATGCAGGATTCGTGCCAGATGCTTTACTGGCCTTTAAATCCAAGAAAACAGTAGACTACCACGAAGAAATGAACGCGGAGATTTACGAAGGATGGTTTAAAGAAATGGTGCAATCTCTGGAAGAACCGTCGATAATTATTGGCGGACAACGCTACATATAATTCCAGACAAATTGATCAAATGCCGACGCAGGCCAATAAAAAACAAGAGATAATTGACTGGCTCAAACGTAATGGCGAAAATGTGGATAATACTTTATTAAAAGTGCAATTAGTGAATATTTTAAAATCGAAAAAAACCTTCATAAAAGACATGTTATCGACGAAATAGCTGCCGAAAATGGTCATTGGGTTCTTCGACTTCCGCCGTATCGTTGCCAGTATAATGCTATAGAACTAATATGGGCACAAATCAACGGACACGCCGCTCGAAACAATACCCATCCCCCTTTTACGGCAAACAAAATGTTAGATTTATTAAAAATGCATGTGTGGAAGTAACTGGCGAAAACTGGGAAAATATTGTGAGAATAACCCAAAACACTATAATGTCGGATTTGGAAATTCAAGTGGCATTCGATAATTTACAAGAACAGGAACTTGACAATGACGATTCATCAGGTTTTGATTACCTACTTATACCTACTTATTTTACAAGAGCTATACTTACTACAATAGGCATGGTGACAGTTGCAAAGAATCAATACATTAAAATATCGCTATACATAAAAGATGACAAAAAAATGTTGAGATTAATAATATTTTTAAGTTTACAATATGCAGTCTGAACCTTCAGTTGAAACTGTGAATGACGTCACAAATTTATATACAATATCGATACAATATAGATATTTCTATCATAACATCACTGTTCATATTGTCATAGAATGTAACTTTATTAAAATGTTGGTTATTTATCGTACTTTAAAAAAAAATACTGCATTTATGGACTCAATTTGTCTTGGATGAATATTATATGGGATAAAGGAACGAAATTAGGCAGTTGTCGTATTTTTTATACATCGCATTTAAAAGTCAATTTTTGCGTAATATGCGCAGTTACATTCTACACGAGCTGTCATCGAGAAAATAATGAAATGAAAATAGTATAGTCAATTCGTACTTTTATGGTGACAACAAACCGGAAATCGTAACATGGAACTGGGTTCACTAGGTGGACGGACGATCTATGGCAAAGGTCGGACCGTCGTCGTTGCTTACAGGTGGGCCAAGACTTTTCATTGTGACCGAATGGAAGGCCTGTGTCTGGAAATGGAGTTTAATGGCTGAGTTGAACAAACGATATGAAACGTTTATGCCAATAGGAATACGAATCTGAAAATATGAAATTAAAGATCTTAAGCAAGGTGACAATTATTATGTTACTTTGTGAATATTTGTTGACGTAGGATGAAAATCTGAACTTTAAATGTCGCAGAAAGAGAAGTTCGTAACAGAATAATTGCCAACGCTGCGTATAAAATAAAGTTAAACTTTAAATCTAGTGTTACGGGGCTTCAACTCCAACTCTGAAAGGTTGGTATAGGCTGTGGTATAGGCAGATACTTCCTGTTCAAATTGTACCTTCGGACTCGATATGTCGCTGTTTAAAAAAGCACCGACTCAGCGCGATGGGCGCGCGTGGACACAAAATATTGACATAGATATAAATATCGAGACAAAGTAGATAACTTACTATTTATAAAATATTGGCTTCCACCGTGACTTCGCCCATGTGGACATATATAACATACATTGTCACAGTTGCATCTATCACTTCCAGCCGTATCAATCCAGAATTAATAGAATAACAAAGATTCAAAATACGATGTTCACAGAGGGGTAAATGTGATTACTTACAGCATTGTGTGGTTCAATTGCGCTGTCTATACCTACTCAGAGTTTTTTTTGTAATATCAATAAAATAACTGACCGGTGAAAACGGATCTGTAACAATCTGTACGTGTTTTTGATCTACTTTTATAGAATTTTACGGTAAAATTCACCATTTTTCAAACTTTAAACCTCTTTACATTTTGTTACTTCCATGATGTTGTTGGGTCAGGGATTGATAAAAACGATGGATATTTAAAAGTTTATATCTCTTCTAAACAAAACATAAGGCCATTCACAAGTTTTTTATTGTAATATTTTCCTACGAATGACTTATTTCCTATAAATAAGACATTTCAACGTCACATCCATGGAGCGTGAACAAAAGTGATTGTAAGTTAAATTAAAAGTGACGACGTCATTTCTAAAATTATTCTTTTTTCAGTCGTCCTGTATGAAAGACCCTTATCCGGTATATAATGAAAAAAAGCGTTGTCAGAACGCGGTGGGCATCTCTCAATGCATAACGCAGATAACTTGTTTGTGTTACAAATATTCCTATCCATACAAATGTGTATGGATAAAAATGTCAAACCTATTCTTAAAAAATAAAATCGCTTACGACAATAGGTACCTACCTACGGTATTTGACTACTATTAAAATATGTTATATTTATCAAGAACAAACATAAAAATAGATTTTGTAGAAGAAAATTTGTAAACAAAATTATATTCCATTGAAGAATATGGAACTTATAAGTTTTTAAAATTTTATCTGTTTTTTTCTGGCAAAATAATTATTAACATTATTCTTAATGGCTTGACGTAACACCTTGCGGTATGCCCTCTCTGTCTAACAGGACATTTTAAACATTCATAACTTTGTTAATAATTATTCGAAACTGTTTCATTTAAAATTTATTTTTTTTATAAATCAACTAGCGTGTTGGTCTATTTGAGTGCGGAACCCTATGAACATTAAAATTAATTATTGAGTTTTGCCACAGAATTACTTGTATATGCCACACGTCTTACCCAAATACTTTTAGGACTATGTTGGCAGGCCTTGGTAACTCTTATAAAGTTAATGGTTTCTCTCGTATACGCGTTGAAGCATTCAAGCACACTTGTCGCTAGACAACAACGTGCTCTTGAGGTAGGTAGATACCTACCTGAATGATTTTAGACACAGTGAAGTACTTTTTTATCATGTTTGGTTTCTAACAGCGATTGGAAGCTTCTGCTAAAATATTTCGGATAGGTACTCAAAAACACATTGTCTGTAGTTATATATGAACATAATATACCTACTCGTACAATACTCCATAAAACTTGCACCCCTAATTTAGCGCATTCAGTTTATCTTTTGAATACCTTGTTATTAGCTACATTGTATTACAATATTTTGAAATAAGTAGGTAGGTAATTTACATTTTTCTGCTGTTAGAAACTACCTAATTAAACTATCCCGAAAAGATTACGAGTATATGGAAAAGTACATAGAATCCTAAATGATATAAAAATAATTAAAAAAAAATATCTTTCTAAATTAGCTGAAAAAAAGTTAACTATAAGAATATTATTTTCACTTTGACATATTTTACATACACATTAATTTACCTCTTGCGAATGATGGTTGTAACAAAATCACAAAACTTGCTAGTTAACAAACACACGAAATATTCAGTAAAATAAGTGAATTTTCATTAGGTACCTTTACGATCTGTGCACAATAGTCGAAGGACGCTTGACGCAAAAGTGGAAATTTCCACATTCAGATTTGTCCTTTTTGTTGAATTACGCATGCCCTATCTGCGGTGGAATCTATCTGTCATTCATAACAAACATGTTTGTCAAAATATAATATAATTGTAATTTCAGTGTCAGTCATATATGAATATCAATTTTCAAAACAAATCCTAGCGGAAAAAAAACCCAATATTTCAAACAACGAAGGTAAATTTGTGTCACTAAACCTAGTAGGTACAATATCGTTCCGATTTCCGACCACAGATCTGTTATTCTTTTCACACTTTCCCCATCTGTTCCTTCCACTATCTGTGAATATATATCTTATTCTTTTCATTCGGTTGTAAACGCATTCGCGCCGTCTCTTTCACACTGAGGCGTGGGTGTGGACTCTTCGGCCACTGACCCTGTGCAGCTGATTTTAACATAGCTGAAAATTTTATAGTATACTTTTACATAGATTAATACCTACACTGTATTGCCCTTTGAGAGTTTTTTAATTACTTGCAATAAATTATGCATGAGAAGCGGTCGAGAATGATTTAATACAAATAATACAAGCCCGTAATTTTGAAAAAATCCGTTTATTGATTAATATTAGGGTATGTCTATAGATGAATAAGGGTAGGTATCTTATAGATAAGCCTGTGAACGTGGATAGCAAATAAATCATAACAATAATAATTTTATATCTTATATTCGCCAAATAATATAAATGCATACATAGTGTTAAAATTTTGCAATTTTATTAGTTATTTATTTATTTATTTCGAAAATAATATCATTCGCTCATAATCCGGCATAGAGCAGAATAATGGTAGCGGCTTTGCGAGTGAATGTAATAGCCTCAGTGAAATCAAATTAGATAGTCATTTAATTATTTTTACGGTGTTATACCTAAAATATACAAACGTAGAATACGTTATTACGTACCTATCATGTATATTATGTTATTTTTTTATTCAACCATAAATTAATTTTAAAAAAATATATAGGCATGGCTGTTGCTCAATGTTGCCTCACTACAAAATATTTTCCAAAGCCGCCACTGGTGCAGAAATAAACTTACAGCGTGTGTCATAAGTCATAACATCTTGGCCTGGCACGCATTGTACCTACTTAGGTACACAGCAGCCAGAACCCTAAACACGAATCCATAGGTAATTAATTTCATAATAAGCACGTGGTTTTCGATAATAAACTCTTGTGTAAACGTGATTAATAACCGCTGAATAAGTACAACTATAATTACAAAATTTGTAGAACGATATTTTAATTCACAAACATGTTAGTGCCTGTTCGTCGATTAAAAAAAATTTTTTTTCATTTAAAGTCGAAGGATACTCGAAAGATATTAAAAATTTCGTCTGTGATGAAAATGTAGAAAAGAACTGTTTAATATACGGGTATTTGTTACTCATAGTGGTAAATTATATAGTTCGTAGGAAAAATTACTTAAAGGTAAGAAAAAGTATCTACATAGGTATTTATGAAAACGTCTATCGGTAAAATAATCTTTGCCGGTTAGTAACACGACCTTCCCTCACCCCTGAGCAAAGATCGATGTGGGGACAAGTTGCGCCCCGCAACCCTGCTACGAAATACTACAAAATTTATCAAATGTACCTACCTACAAGCAAACTGAGTATTTTATTGTAGTAAAGTTATTCATTTTTTAATATTGAAAACGTTTATGTGCGCTTCAAATTTTAAGAAAAAAACGACGAAATTGCTTTCATGGAAGAACCACAATATAATGTACTTTAATGACATTTTGTTAATAAAATATATTATTTACCGAGGTAGGTTCCATTTTAGTATTCAGTATTCAATAGAGGAGTAATGTTTAAATTTTTAATGTGCAATATCTAATGATGGCAATAAAATGTCAGAGTTGATTGGTCCAATATTGTTTTTTTAGTTCGATTTGAGTATCATTAGGTATACAAATATTGCTATAAATTAGAAAAAAATACATCAAATGTATCCTAAAACCCTAAAGAGACTTCTGAGTAACCTACAATGTGCTAATCATATCAATTTTTTGAATTAAAAATTAACTAATGAGGCTATGTTTCTATATTTGTATATTGCCGTATAATTCAGAAGCGGACATATTTATCTATCGCGCTCTTTTATACCTACCTACGTTATATTATTAATTATCAATATCATTCTTATTAATAGTATAGTAATATACCTACCTGATAGATGCTATTTATTATATTATCATCAAGTTTGGAGTTAAGTATAGGTAGGTACAATAAGTATTTTAAAAAATTTTTTTTTTGCATTATAATAAAATAACGTAAATACAAATAGATACTTACCTAAATAATTTAAAAGTTTTGTAAAATAAATATTTAACGTTTTTCTGCACTTCCATTAAAATAATAGTCGAGTAGGTAGATACATTTTAGGAGTTAGATTTTTTGTTGATATATCCTTTTTGGTGATTTGAAATTCAGAAATAGCGGTACATACCTATCTACCTATCACCCGACGGCCTGGGATCCTGCCACAATAAGTCGCAGGTAGAAATAGCTAAAAAAAACTATCCCACTCTCCTGTCGATACCGCGGGCGTTCTAGACGTACCGACTTTTGGATTGTTAATGCATACCACTTAATGTCAGCTACAAGAAAAAAATGGACCCAAGAGTCTTTGTGTGCAAGAGAGTTATGAGAAATTTTGTATTATTGCCCAATTTATTTAAATTGTTTTTTAGATAACACAAGAAATATAGGTAATAAATCAATGTATAGATTTAGTATTGCGAATAGTACCTACGTAACAACTGATAATACCGAATTAAAAATTTTGAATTAAAATACTTTTATCGTAATGAGTGAAATCATCATGATTGTATGGGTCGGGCTGGCTAAAACGGTCCAGCAGCACGTTACGTCTCGCTGGCAGTACTATATTGAAAGCCTCTATGTAAAAACTTTCCAAAAGAAATAATAAAAACCGACTTCGAAAACATAAAACTTTTAACAATGTGCCGCCGTCGGCTTTTTTTTGTAAAGTTTATTTTATTTTTTTAATTTTTTAGCTATACGGAACCGTAACTTATTCGTATTTAGTGTAAATGGGGCTTCTAAACGCGCTACTCAAATAAGACAGCGCCGTTTGGAGAAAACTGTCGACAAATTGCAGTGCATTATCCCTAGCTCCTAACCGTTAAAGAGTATTGTAGCTTTCCTCATCAGGTTGAAATGATGACTTCCAGACGTAAACATCTGAAGAACTGAATTAAGTCGGTTATAATGCAAATTTAAGACTTATAAGGAGTTCTCATGTATGCCATTGTCAGAACCGGACCAAATTGAAATGGTACCACACGGAAAGCACCAACTTTCATATAAAAAAACCATCCAAATCAGTTCATAAACGACAAAGTTATCCGCGCACAAACATAAAAAATATATGTATAGGTACGGTCGAATTGAGAAACCTCCTTTTTTTTTGAAATCGTTTAAAATAGGAACGATTATTCGATTTTATTTTTCAATTTGAGCAAGTATTTGTCTAAATTCGAAAAGGAAAACACACAAAATGCAATTCAGTAACTATACCATGGTACTTATTGTTACGAACGGACAGAGTAGTGACCGCCATCTAGCGTCAACTAGTAAAACCACTTTGTAGAAGGGTTTACAATAAGGACACACGAAACCCCTACTCAATACTAGATGGCGTTAGAAAAAAGAATGTTCTAGGATTATCCAAATTGATCCATTACGTTCGTGCGAGTGGAGTGATTTCTGGAATGTTCTCGAGTTCCTTACGACTTATAGAAATAGTCGCAGGAGCGTGAGCGATCTCAGTTCATTTTTGGGCTACGATTAAGCGACTTCGAAGTGAAAACTAGTGATACAAGTGAAACCTACGACTTGGCTACGACCTAATACATCGTGAGTGCTTAGTGTTTGGACTTAGTGCTTAGTGTTTGTGTTAGTGTTAGTGTAGTGCTAGTGTTAGTGAATAAAGTCTTCAAAAGAGTCAGCAGGTCTTTCTCTCCAAGTTCGACGAACCTTTACACGTAACATTATTAACACTATCTGTGTAATGGGTACTTGATATAGAACACAGAAAATAGGGAAATTTCGCCTTTTCGATAAATAGCGGCTCTCCGTAAAGTACTGCCGCAGAGACGTGTGTAGCGACGAAGAGGGGTTTCCTTTATGGTATTGCCGCCCGAGGGCGCCTCGAATACAGAGGCGTTCTAAAAAGTACTACCCTCGGATGGTGCCAAATTTTGCCTGAAAAGCCCTGACTGGTCAGCTGAAAAGGACGCAAAAGTATTACTGAAAGCGCGGCAAAACTGTAAATAATGAGTATACGGATTTTATGTAGAAATAAGGTATATATGGGCGAACATTCGCCATACCCTTCTAATTCGAGTTCTACACAGTTAGACCAACAAGACATGAAGAGCAAGTACTGGCTAGTTGGTGGGAAGCAATGTCTGAAACATAGGTAATACTAGCATTTTGAATCGCATCCAGGTACAACCAGCCTCGGTACAAGCCTACAAGGTCGTCCACCGAGCTAACCTGGCTGGGCCGACCCGTACAATAACAAATACAAATAGTTAATTATACCTTAAATTTTTTATTTTGGTGTCAGGATTGATTTAGGTAGAAAATGTGGATAATATAATTTGTTAAACATAAAGTTTAGAGGTATTAAAAAAGATCGATTAGACTCGTTTTCTACCGACTACTGTGTCCTCTTAACAGACTAATACATTTAGTCTTAGTAGTTGTATTAGTCTGTTAAAAGGACACAGTAGTGTATCTAATAGCCGCAGTGCAAAGGATGAGTCTACTTATTAATTAATTTTGGAGAATACGTGCGTTATTTCGAAAATACTGTTAAGTTCAGCACTAGAAAAATAAATAACACATATTTAGAATATAAAATACAAAATTCAGCTTTTGTAGTTTTGCAGTAGTAAGTGTTGAAAATGCGTTTACAGTTATAGGTACTTATAACTTAAATGGTGAGATTCTTTTTAAGAATTCTATTAATGAATCAGTAGGTATTTTTTCTAAGACATGGCTCGGCCATTTAAAATCTTTTAAAATATTACTTTATTTTAAACCAGTTATTAACTTAAAAGTTAAGTTGTGTACCTATAACTAATAAGCAGTAAGAGTATGAGTTTAACCTATTCACTACACATTAACCACTACACATTAGCCATGATACATTTAATTAAGAGACAATTGACTGATAATGATTGACGACTAGTTAAAAGGTTAACCCAGTGTGACCTTTACGTGTTGTGGCAATACGATGTGTTTTCTACGATCGAAACTCTACAAGAAATCAGTATTTTTTATATCAGTTTCATTTCAGGTTCTGCCGCCATAATTTTTAGTAGGTATGTTAACAATCCATCATGATTTGTCTATGATGCAACGATTTGGCAACGCGTAGCTGTCACTTGCCGAGCCGAGGGGCGCGCGGTTTGGCAACGTCGCGCACTCTGCCGTTATGATAGATAACACCCTGACGTCATGTTACGTTTCGGTCGTAACGTAATATTTCTTTAGCACTGAATCTCATACTTTTCTAGGGTAAGGATTAACATGCCACATACGATGCAAGCAGAATTAGAAAAGTTACCAGGATTTTTTACCTAATAGTTTTCTCCTTTACGAATACACTAGATGCTTTCCAATCCGACACCGGAAAAAGATCGCTGTATAACCAAAATATCGGATAACTGAATGGGTATTGTACAAAATTTTGCAACATGGTGGTCCAAAAATATTTGCGTTCACAGGAATAGGGAATAAGTATGTCCTTATTCAAAGGAAAAAATAGGATAAAACGTGAAACATTAATTTGACGTCACTACCTAGGTTAAGTACCTACTACATGCAGCGGTCGACGACGGCCATACAAGTCGACCATCTCCGCTCCACAATCGCTCTCATAACAAGAAGGCAGCTTAATAAGTAGTAGTGACGTCATCACCAATAAATTTTTAACAGTGGATTCCTTGAAAAAAAATGTCGATTTTGGGACTTGTTCTTGTGTACCTAGTACTTATTTAACAATGATGCTTAACGGGTATTGACCAAAAATCAACATTTTTATCGTACATCGTTATCTTTTTTTTTTAATTATTTTTTATTTAGTGAGGGCCGAATCTGCATACAGACACCTGTGCGCCCGACCTACCGCGCAGATAGTGCCGGATTGGGATTTCTACACAGAAGGTGCAGCTCGACCGGCTAAACGACATCCTCAACCTATACTCCGGAGAGTATATTACTCCAGATGTGTATTGTGAAGAACTGAAGATAATGATGGAGAAGTTGGCACGTCTGAGACCAGCTCTAGCTAGTCAATTGGTCGTCTCCGCTGCTCCTTCACGACAACGCGCGACCCCATACTGCATTTCAAGTATTTTTATGAAGTACTATTATTTAATAATGAAGGTTGGGAGTCGATCTGATGATGGAGCCGAAAGACAGTCGACGGAACTCCTCAACGATTTACAGCAATCACCTGGTGTTTGGACTTAATTCATTTCTATTGATCATAATTTTGCACCCATATGGATTATACGTGCCATTACAGGTCGGATATTGGAGACAATACACGGCCGAGGGAATTCCTCAACGATTTAGGCTATTTCTGTACATAATACAAAAAAATACAGTCAAATTGAAAACCTCCTCCATTATAACAGACTTCAAAAAAAGGAGGAGCTTTTCAATTCGTCTGTATTTTTTTATATTTTAACTAGCGACCGCCCGCAGCTTCGCTTGAGTAGACTCCAAATTCCTGTTATAGGTACTATTAACGTTCGAGATGGTTTATACGTACTTTTTGCTGGAACCAATTTTGGTCATACCCATTCAAACTTTCAATCTTCATTCCCCTTCCACCCTTTAAAAAACCGATACAATTTTTTATCTCCCGTTTCCCACCCTTAAAATGATCCACCCTTAAAATGTGGATATCTAAAAGCCCTGAAACACCTCATTATTTAAGTCTCTCCATTCCCATCCTTAAGTTTGAAATTTCTAAAAAAGCCTTTCTTAACTTAAAACTTATAAAAGCTCACGTTAGAAAATAAACTTATGTTCCAAATTTAAGCTTCCTAGACTTAGTACTTTCGGCCGTACGTTGCTAGATCAGTGAGGACAAACGACAGGCAGATAGACAGACAAACAAACACAAAAAGTAGCTTATGACACTCTTGACAACCTTCTTTCACGTCTGCAAAGTTTCATTAAAATCTGTTCAACCGTATTAGAAATTAGCTCGAATAGATAAAATTGAATTGAATAGACACATAGACGTGCAGACAAACAGACGGACAAAAAGTAGCTAATGTCAAATCTCTTGAACCTTCTTTCCCGTATGCAAAGTTTCCTTAAAATCTGTTTAGCCGTTTTTAAGATTAGCTCAATTAGACAGATACACGTACAGACAGACAGACGGACAATAAGTAACATTTGTTAGTTTTGACGACCTTCTTTTCATAGTTGTGATGTTTCATTAAAATCGGTTTAGACAGATGGACGTACAGACAGACATACAAAAAGTTCTGTATGTCACTTTTGACTACATCCTTTCCATATGTGTAAAGTTTCATCAAAATCGGTTAAGCCGTTTTGGCCGAAGCCGATTTGCTCGAATAGACAGACAGTTCGTTTTCATATATATAACTTAAGAATGGCCTGACCGATTTTGATAAAAAATGGTACATAGTAAGAACATTACGCGTATTGCGTACATAATATAGGTAGACCGTATATGACTTTAAGGGGGTGATGGAGTGGGGAGCATAGTATGATAGTCTTTGCTGTTTGAAGTTAGAAACTTTAAAATTTTAATTCGGTACTGCCACTGAGCATAATAAATAATGATGTGTTTCAGGGTTTTAGGATTTCGACGTTTAAAGGGGGGAAACGAGAGATAAAAATTTGAATAGAAGTACCTGTGTGCTATTTTAAAAGTTAATACTTGAAAATTGGATTTTCAAATCCTAATCATAAATAAACAATGACGAATTTTAGATTTTTTTATTTTCACATTTTAAGGGAAAAACGGGAGGGTATAAGCTTTTTTAACGTAGGAACTTGAAAATTAGAATCTTAGCTACATATTATAAATAAGTAATAACGTACCTATTCAGAATTTTTGGATTTCTACATTACAAGCGTAGGGAACAGGGTTCAAAGTGTGTACAATACGGACGCGACAAGATGACACTCAGCTCGAAACTTGATCTTCCTCCCGCTTCCTCGTGCCGAGCCCCGCTGTCATCTTGTGAGTAGCGATAGCATAACAAGTGTTTATTTATTTATTTTATTTATTAGAGACAGACAATCTTTTACTTAGCTTACACTAGCGATCCGCCTCGGCTTCGCATGGGTAGCAGAGCATATAAGCCGTAGTGTTTTTTTTATGTCGTGTAGACCTATCAGGTTGTTGCGTTGAACACGTGGATTAGATTTAATTATGTTTAAGTTCGTCTTACTTAGAGTATTTTTATTGTATTTTATTTTCAATTCTATAATATTTGATAAAGTAAAGAATAAATAAATAAAAACAAACTACAATATTTCTTGATATACAACATTGATAATTTCGGCCTAATTTTACATCACGCGAATCACGTCGGGGCATAGGGCGCCGATCCCCCGGCCCGGCCCATCCGACGCCCGCCCCGACTCGGACGCTTGTCACTTGTGGCGCTATGGTTTTTATTTCGTGATATTTCCGAAGATATTAATTTAAATTGTATGGTGTAAAGGCATTTATAATGTACATGAAATGTCGAAGGTAAATAACGTATTTAATTTGATCAGGAATAATACTGTATCCGTATAAATTGCTTTCCAATCACCATTTTTTTGAACATAAAAATGTTTAAAAAAAATTGTGTCATATGATATGACACGTTGAAGTATTAAAATATCCATAAAAATTAGAAATATGCCATCACAGACTTTTCTTTAGTCCTATAAAAGAGAAATAATTCCCCCGTACATTATACTATATTACTATTTTTTCTATTACTATTGTATACGATTAATTTACTAACAAAGCTACTGACACATAAATTGCATCTAGAACCGTATTAAATATCAAATGTCAAAATACCGTGTGAAATGCAAAAATCTTAAGTTATAAACGCAATTAACGCCGAAAAAGAAGCATCTGAAATACATGACACTGATAGTTAAATCGCTACACGTTAACAAATTTGGCGATATTTTTTTGTCTGGAACGCAAGAAACTGGCAAAAGTGTCATTTGTGGCTGTTATTTATACAATTGAATGGTTGCTGTATTTTTTTAAACAGGTGTCAATTTAAAAAAAAAATACTTTTAATAAAAAAAATTATAACACATACTTTTAATATTTTTCCCAAAAATATAGCCCAATTTATACCTTCCCCTCAAAATTAAAGAGAAATGAAGTCTTATCAAAAAAAAATATATATATTAATAAAATGTCCTTGTGACGTCAACTGGACAGATGGTTACTAATTTATTTATTAATTCAGGAAACAAACAGTGATAAATAGGCATGAAACAAAACATACGTATAGAACATACAAAAAATAGTTTACACGATTAAATTATTTATAACTCTAATAGCATTATTTTAGAGTAAATTCATAAAATTTTCATTGATTCGTGTGGATTTCACTTTACCTCCATACTTTTTGTTTAGTTGTAACTTCGATTTTTTACTGTGCTAAGCAGCGCAAGAAGATAAACCGCCTTCACAGGGACAATTTTATTGTCAGATCAGATGTATTTTCAAAAACATCTGGGAAATTCATCAATATTTTTTTTTTGATATTCTAGAACCTTGTGCCCTTTAATTTTAATAACCACGTTTGAACATTTTTGTTGAAACTGTTGAGTTTTTCTTAACAAATTATTTGTTTTTGTTTTATTTTCATCAGAAATTAATTGTTCAGTATTGTTCAATTTATTTAACATATGATATCATATGGACTTATGTAGGTACCAAAATTAAATCCATAAATTTCTACAAAAATATCATTTTTTTTTTGCACACTATACATTACACAAACGTCAGCTGAGCTGGGTGTCATGTTAACTTGTACTTATATATGAGAATATCGGCGTTTTTAAAAGTAAGAACTTGTAAATTGGAATTATAAATAAATATATATATATATATTGGAATTATATATCATAAATAAATAGATATTGACGAGTTTCAGGGTGTTAGAATTTTTGCATTTACTGTACATGTACTCTTTTTTTTGGAAAGTATCTACTGTATTTTTTAGCTGAAAATACTGGTATTTTACTTTTGCGACTAGCATGGCTATGCAAATGAGATCAATTAATTAATCGCAAAGCAATTCGTGATTTTTCCAAAACATAATGATCATCTTATTTTTATATTGTAAACGGAATTATAATGTGTCAATTTTTATTTGATAGGATTATTTACGGATTTAGTTTGGGACTTAGGCGTTGTTGTGATGTATACGTTATTATTATTATTTACAAATCACATATCCATATGTACATGAAGCAATTTAAGAAAAATGACGAATCTGTCTGTCAAAAAAATTGATTGAGAAGTGTTTGAGGCCATTAGCGTAGCCATGCTGGCTGATGCTGATGAAACACAAATCCTTTTGTTAATGAACAGATCAATGATGAAAAGGCATTTAGATAATTCATGTAGCTTAGGTGGAAACACTGGTTTCAGACATTCTGTCGCTGAAAAGACGTTGGTGTCCTTGTTGTGATGGTCCGTACTGACAAGGCCACGGTCGTAATGTACTGTAAACTGCATTTAACGGTTATTTAAAACAATTAAAGCTTTGGCGCTGACCGGACCCCTTTTTCAGCCCGGGCCCTAGTGGTACCACCACCGTTGCACCCCCCCTATTGCCGGTCCTGTTTCACTATATATACCATTGTATAGCGGTTCAAAGATTAAATCTATCTTCCTAGTTGCACCCAACCCACCCAGCCATCTGGCCGGTACCAGTCGTCGCAAAAGACACCGGGCTTTTTGTGAGGCCTTGCCCAGACGTCCGAGCTCTACCCTTCATGTAGCAAGTGAAGCCAGACGCCATAGCCATACAGAAGTACACACATCAAAAAAGTCTAAGCAACACATACAAATTTCAGTTGTACAATGTGATTTCGCATTAAATCTTTAGTTATTTATATTATTTTTTAATGCTTTTTTTGATATTAAACAACAATTGTTTTTTTTATATTTATTTTTTAGTAATATTAATTAACAATAATTACGAGTAAGTACTGTATGTACGAAGTAGAAAGTAAGGTGCCTAATCAACTAAACTTAAACTAAAATTAAATGGTTGTACAAAAATTGCATAAATTAATACAAAGTGTGGCCTCCTCTGTTATGGAGAACTTGCTGGCACCGATTATTCATAGAATCGATGAGACTGTTAATGTTATCTTGCGGTAATTGCTCCCAATAAAATTTTAGTAAGTCCTTCAGTTGTTGGGTTGTTGTCATTCCATCCAAGTCCTTTAAAACACGTCTCTGGGGCATGTCCCATGCGTGCTCGATGGGGTTGAGGTCTATAGCGATTATGCAGGCCAAGGCAATACCAGGATGTTTTCCCTTGCCAAGTACTCCCGTGTGTGCAAAGCTGTATGCGAAGGCGCATTGTTATGCATCAACGTGAAATCGAAGCCAAGCATTTGTGCGAACGAACGGACATAAGGCCTTAGAACATCCTCAACGTAATTTACAGCGTTCATGTTACCATTTACCAAAACGAGCTCAGTAGTCAGTTCGTCTGTTCTTGATAATACCCGCCCATACCATAACTGTTGAGCCTTTGTATGGATGCACTTCCTGAACGGTACACTCTTACCCTTCTAGTATCAGGCTTGAACCCAAATCGAGACTCTTCGCAAAATAAAATTTTATCCCATTGTTCCCGGGTCCATGTAATGTGTTCCCTACACCATTCATTTCGACGAGAGTGATTCCCGTGACGTATCGGTACAAATTGGCCGTCGTGCTCGTAGGCCATACTCATGCAGTCGATTTCGCACAGTTTGGCAGCTAACAACAACACCACTTGAATTTTGTAGCCTTAAACCCATCTCTCGTGCGGTTAACATCGGCTGGCGTCTTGCAGTCAGTTGTATGTATCGATCTTGCCGTGTGATTGTACACCCTCCTCGACCTGGGTGCTGCTCTAACGCTGACGAAGACGGCAAATAACGCTCCTGTTGACACCAAAATACCGAGATACCTGAGATTGACTTCTTCCCGCTTGCAATATCCCTACAGCCCTTTGCATTTCATCTGAATTCAAATGACGTCGCTCCATGACGTAAAAAATGTCTCAAAATCCAAATTTGTTCAAAACTTTTTTCAAATTATTGTTTAAATCGTAAAATTGATACAGAATACTAAATTTTAATAAGCAAAGAAAACGCTATAAATAAGAAAATAAAAAATAGAAATAAGATAAATAAGAAAATAAAATAAAAAAATAAATAAAAACCGACTTCGAAAACATGAACTAAAAAGTTAAAAATAAAATTTTCACTTTAAAGAAAGGGCATTAACACATTAACACTCTACTAGCTATCACATTTTTAGCATTTGAAGCTATTTTCCATGACTTTTTGGGTATTAATTTCTGATGTTCTATGTATACTACATATGTCTTTTTTCTGTTAGGGTATAAAAACAATGTATTATTATTATCATCATAAGGTGTTTTAAGAAATTCACATAATTGTTGGTCGTTTACAACATAGAATTATTGTAAATTGGGTAATTTAAACTAGGGCGCGTTTGTTGTTAAACTTAGGCATTTCTGATCGTGAGTTCAGAACTAATGGCGGTGAGATTACTTAATGAGATTGCTATTGAATTAGATCGATGTAGTTTCTAACTTGAAACTAAATTTTTAGCGGTTTAAAAGCCCGGACATCAGTAGTAACACCTATAGTCCTTGCCCTGAAAATTGGCTGCACGCAGAAACCAGTTGTAGATACGTCTTTTCTTGTGTCATACAACATTGCAGTAAGTTTTCTGGACGCACGAAAAATTAGTTTATTTCTATCACTGGGTTGAGCTCTCACATAATCGGGCAGATCCCTTGACAACTGAACCCGTTTAAAAATATGACGTTCTCACATTTTGCTTTACATTTACAGGAAGCCATATTAAATATTATAACCAAACAATTTGTTATAAATTTTTGCAATTTGCCATTAAAACTCTGAGTCCTTTTGGTTTTAGAATACCTAATAAATGATAGGTATTTATTAAAATTAAACTTCAATCAATCAATTGGTTAACACCTTCTTATGAAACTGTCTTAGAATTAAACTGGAATAGATGCTTTAATCTAAATACATTCTATCTTATGGCTAACTATAGCGAAAATCTCAAAATTCCATGGCTATTTTCCTTTGAGTTTTTCTTTTAACTCATTTCTCGTAAATAAGAAACACTTGATGACATCACTTATAGTTGGAAATTAGTTGTTATTGCATTTAGAATAGGGCCCAAATATCACACTTGTTTCACGTCGCCACGGTCCGTAACAAATTTTTCATATATAATAATGACAATAAATATTAATGAAGTAAAATGAAGTAAAAAAAACACGGTAAAGAATAATAGGCACTAATAATACTTTTGACGAATAATATTTGAATCATTTCTGTGACTCCGATGCTATAAGTATATATATAAAAGATAGAGAAAAAAAAACCCCGACACAAAAAAACTAACCTTTGAAAAGTGTGAAATAATACATGTTTGTTCAATGTCTAATGATTTTTGATCCTTAAAGGCGTCTGGGACCGCTAAGTAAACCTACAATACCTAATAAATAGCGGTCCCAGACGCTTTTAAGGATCAAAAATCATTATGTCATACAATGAAAAAACTTGTAGGTATTATTTCACATTTTTAATGGTTAATTATTTTGTGTGAGGGGTTTTTAAAATTTTTAATTTATTTTTATTTCAAAATTCTTCAACTTAGTTATTTAGTTAAACTAATTCATACCTGATCAGACAAAAAAATAATTTTCAAGTTTTTAGTTGTCATTTCGTTAGTTAATATTCCTCATACCCTTTCAATGTAATGTACGTTATTCTACTAGTCAAGCCCTTTCATTTGCTACCCATATTGAGGGATTTGTCAAAAAAAACGTAATGCGCCATTTTGTAATGGCGGCCATCATAGATTTGAAATTTGTCATAGTGTATAGTATTCTACTAGTCAATTCCTTTCATGTGATACCCATATTGATGGAGTAGTGAAAAAAAATTTAATTCGCCATTTTGTGGTGGCAGCCATCTTGCATTTGAAATTTGTTATAGTGTATAGTATTTTACTGTTTAAGTCCTCTCATTCGATACTTATATTGATAGAGTAGCGAAAAATATGATATCCGCCATTTTGTGGCAGCGGCCATCTTGGGCTGATTTTCATCAAACATAGCTAAGAACACTTCCGAGTAATTCACCTTTAATATAAAAAAATCCGCATTCAAACCGGTTCATCCGTTTGGGAGCTACGATGCCACAGACAGATACACACACACGTCAAACTTATAACGCTCCTATTTTTGCGTCAGGGGTTAAACATGGAAGCTCTTGAAATGTGGTGTTGCAAAAGGATGGAAAGTATAAATTGGACAGAAAAAGTAACAAACGAAGAGGTATTAAAAAGAGTACCTAAAACAGAAGGTAAGTACCTATTATCAAAATAATTGAAAATCGAAGAGAAAAGATGATAGGCCATCTAATGCGACATGACGACTATATCCGAAATACGAGTATATTAGATAGGAAAATACAAAAAAGAAGGATGAGAAGAGCAAGAATAGATTATATTGATCAAACAAGAACGTCATCTTTCCAACATTAAACTTTGATCGTTAATAATAACAAAGTAATATTTTTTTTCATTTTAGTGATATAAAGTGATGGATGTTTTACCCATGATCACAATGATGATTACAAAGGACTCGATGGATTAGAAAATCGTTGCAGTGATTGTATATTGGCACAAAAAAACACTTACAAGCTCTGTCATTAACACAAACGACACCACGCGGTTTGGTTTACTAACTTCGAATGTGAACCCTCGGGCATTGGCCAGTTTATCATAGGTCACGACTTTTATCATGGCGCGGGTTACATGCAGTCACTTAAAATACACATCACGTAAGTAATGCTTAAAAATATTGCACTTTGCCGAATTTGATAGTGCCTAATAGATAAAAAGCCATATCTAAATTTCTTTCTTTTACTAATGCCACGAAAATAATAAGACTTTTATTTAGAATCGAGTATTTTAGTAGATATACTAATGGATATAGGGTCAATGAAAAAATTATCTATGCTGGGAATATCTTTGTAATCAAGTCTCCAAATTATTTATGCAAGTTATTTAGTACTTACAAAATCGATATTTTTGTAGCGACGTACCTACCTATACCTACGCCTAGCGTTCATCGGATTCCAACATTTCAGCGTTTGTATAATTTCTTTTAGATAAGAATCAAATATGAATATCTACTAATTAAATATGAATATTTTTCAATCTTACTTACACATGAACTAGTTATTTAAAAAAAAATATAGTGGCATCTCTTGAGGCACCTAATACACGTAGTTGATACCACCCAAATAATTAATTTATGTATAAATCGACCCAGACGTTTTAAAGAACTATCTATTGCAGCGCCCCCTGGTGACCCATAATCTCAAAACTTATCTGACAATTTGCTTTTAAAAGTGATACCTATGTAACGTAAAAATCCGCACGGCCGAGTCCGTTCCGTGTCATTCCGTTCCAATGACTCACCAGCTTGCAGTTCTGCTGCAAGGACGCGGAGGTCCGAAACACCAATGAGCCATAATAGATAGGACGGAGTGTAGGTGGTTAGGCTGCAGTGGCGATAGAGAAATGACAAGAGGTTGAGCCGACCCGAATACCAGCATCGTAAAGCCAGCACGGGGAATATAGATACTATAATTGGTGTGTAACATATAAAGGATGACTTAGTATTTACTGCAACCGTGGGAGTTCGTTTCTTTGGGGCTTAGGTCGTTAACTAGGTGTATTCCGTTTCGGAGTCTGACTCTGTATCGGATTTCCTCTGCCATTATTTATAGTGTTGTTCTGTTTTCCGCAATTATTTTTCAGTATTCCTTGTCGTAGTTTATGTCGTAGTTAATGATGTAATTGTTTAGGAAGCACTTCCATGTATAAATGGGACGACCTACATTTCGTTTTTATTTATCTTTCTTTGCATAAGATGAGGTGTTTTCTTCTTAGCATATGTCCATAATAGGAGATTCTATATACGCACTTTCACAGCCTTTGTTATTGTTTTCCATCTAAAATTTACCAGAATTTCTTTGTTATGTGCTTTTTTTTACTACTTCTAGCATAATCTTAAAAATATACAGTTCATTTCGTCTAAGGCTTGAGCGATTGGCTTTTGCTAGCTCGGTCAATTTGACGCCGTAAGTCGTGGCTGGTGAGGTAACCCTTTTGTAAATGAGTTTTTAAGCGACTTCAAAAAAGAAGGAGGTTACTCAATTCGACCGTATATATGTTTTTTTTTTTATGTGTGTTCAGGGATAACTTCGTTGTTTATGAACCGAATTGGATGATTTTTTTTTTGTGAAAGGGAGATATCTCCGAAATGGTACCATGATAAGGAAACCAGGATCTGATGATGGCATCCTAGAGAAATCGAGGGCCACCTTCGAAAATCGTATTTTAAAGTATCGTATTTTAAGTGTTTTGATAAAGTACGACTACTAGTATTATTTAATGAAGGTCGGGAGTCGATCTGATGATGGAGCTGAAAGACAGTCGAGGGAACTCCTCAACGACTTACAGCAATTACCTGGTGTTTGGACTTGATTCATTTCTATTGATGAGATCTTTGCACCCATATGGATTATAAGTGCCATTACAGGTCTGATGATGGAGACCATGCATAATCGAGGGAATTCCTCAACGATTTACAGCAATTGCCTGGTGTTTGGACTTAATTCATTTCTATTAATGAGAACTTTGCACCTATAAAGGTTATAAGTACCATTACAGGTCTGATGATGGAGGCCATACACAGTCGAAGAAACTCCTTTACGATTTATAGCAATTACCTGGTGTTTGGACTTGATTCATTTCTATTGATGAGATCTTTGCACCCATATGGATTATAAGTGCCATTACAGGTCTGATGATGGAGAACATACACAATCGAGGGAACTCCTCAACGATTTACAGCAATTACCTGGTGTTTGGACTTAATTAATTTCTATTAATGAGAACTCTGCACCCATATGGGTTATAAGTACCATTACAGGTCTGATGATGGAGACCATACACAGTCGAAGGAACTCCTTAACGATTTACAGCAATTACCTGGTGTTTGGACTTAATTCATTTCTATTGATGAGATCTTTGCACCCATATGGATTATAAGTGCCATTACAGGTCTGATGATGGAGAACATACACAATCGAGGGAACTCCTCAACGATTTACAGCAATTACCTGGTGTTTGGACTTAATTAATTTCTATTAATGAGAACTCTGCACCCATATGGGTTATAAGTACCATTACAGGTCTGATGATGGAGACCATACACAATCGAGGGAACTCTTTAACGATTTACAGCAATTACCTGGTGTTTGGACTTGATTCATTTCTATTGATGAGAACTTTGCACCCATATGGGTTATAAGTACCATTACAGATCTGATGATGGAGACCATACACAATCGAGGGAACTCCTTAACGATTTACAGCAATTACCTGGTGTTTGGACTTAATTCATTTCTATTGAAGAGAACTTTGCACTCATATGGGTTATAAGTGCCATTACAGGTCTGATGATGAAGACCATAAACAGTCGAGGGAATTCCTCAACGATTTACAGCAGTTACTATTTGTTGAGCTTCCTTCATACGGTTGAATATGCCAAAATGTACAGTTTGCACAAAAATAATAATTAAGATTGAAGTTTTACATAGGAATACCATTGCCTACTAGGCATGCTGATGCGTCAATTTGACACTGAATTTACGTTGCGTAATCGTGGTTCTGTCTCATTAGAGTAGCGCGTTTAGTAGCCCCATTTATACTAAATACAAATAAGTTACAGATGCGTTGAACTAAAAATTTAAAAATAAAATAATTTAAAAAAAAAAATAAAAACCGACTTCAAAAACGTAAACTAAAAAGTTAAAAATAAAATTTTCACTTTAAAGAAAGGAGCATTAACAGGCGGCATATAGTTAATGAAGTCGGTCCCAACTCAGACACTTTAAATGGGTACTTACCAGGTAATAACAATTACAACTATGATACCTATATTTATAACTATAACAAAAATAGAACACAATTTAAAGTGTCTGAGTGAGTAGGCACCGACTTCATTAACTATATGCCGCCTGTTAATGCTCCTTTGTTTAAAATGAAAATTTTATTTTTAACTTTTTAGTTTATGTTTTTGAAGTCGGTTTTTATTTTTTGTAATTTCCATTCTAGTTTGCTTTGTTGAATACATTGTAAAAGAATTTTGAGATGGCTTACGGCTTTCTTAAATCTAGTTTTTATAGCAGCTTTTTTGACGTGTATTGCTGTTACATAAGTGCCTAGGTACTTTATTTCTTGAATTGAGTGTGTCATTGCGTTTCCTAGTAGAACGGGGCTTTGTTTGTCGACGGACTGAATGGGTCCCTTGTGACATAATTGATTTTTTCTTCGTTTAAAACGAATCCTCTTGTTTTCAACAGTTTTTTTCATTTTATTTAGTATGCGGGCTATAATGACGATATTGTTTCCTATTAGAATTAAGTCATCAGCGAATGATAATATCAGTGGAAGTTTAATTTTGTTCTTGATCTAATCTTAGAGAAGCTTCCTCCTATTCCAGTGGTTGGTTTGTTTTGTCGATTAGTTTTTATTTGAAGGCTCGAGTGTTTAATTTTACCCCAGATTATTTTGTGATTGCATTCTATAATTTTTTGCTATTCTCCTTTCAAAGTATCAAAAAATATTTCTTTGTTCTTGATTATAATTTTATCAATTCGAGACTTCCTAGAGCCTAGCTTCCAGATAACAATAGTGTTGCTGCACGAAGTTACTGGGAGTGACCGTTCAAATTGGATTTTTAGTGAAGAAGTGTTTTTCTTATTAGCCCGGGTTGCAAATTTTTTACGTCTTCTATTCTTACGTGTGTATTAAATTTTTACAGATTAAAGGATATGCATTTTTTGGGTTTTTTCTTATTAGAGTACCAATTTTTGCAAAGAACTAGTTTTTTTTCCAACGGAACGTATGTGTTACTAATTAATAAATAATCCTTAATCTATTTGATGTGTCTTCTTAAAGTGTTGCGCAGCCGCGTACATTCTAGGTATCGACACGAAGTGACTCGTACTCTTTGGTTATAAGTTTCGTGGTACTTGATATTCTGAGGAACCTTGGATCTGTCGGTTTGTCTGTTTTGTTTGTTTGTTTGTTTGTTTGTTTGTTTGTTTGTTTGTTTGTTTGTTTGTTTGTTTGTTCGTTCGTTCGTTCGTTCGTTCGTTCGTTCGTTCGTTCGTTCGTTCGTTCGTTCGTTCGTTCGTTCGTTCGTTCGTTCGTTCGTTCGTTCGTTCGTTCGTTCGTTCGCTCGTTCGTTCGTTCGTTCGTTCTTTCGTTCGTTCGTTCAATAAAATATTAACTTTTCTTTGTTGGAAAATTAATGGAAATTTCATCTTCTTCGAATTACTAGTTTAAGGTTGTCCGCTGAGATGGAACCCGCCGGTGTAATAAATAGAATAAAAGTCCCAAAAATTTTGACCCCCTTTAATAGTTTAGTTTGACGTGTTTATTTAAATTTATTGCTTTTTTAGATATTTATTATTAAATATAAATATTATTTTCATATTATTATTATTATTTTGTTCCACATATTTTTTAAATAGTTTTAAGTCTTTATTCTAAAGTAGTAGGTAGTGCTCTAAGCTTTGGAACTAATTAGTTTATGTAAAAGTGTCTCTATATGTGTCTCACGTGTCTCACATGTGTCCCACTATGATGCTCGCTAGGTTCTTTTTCTTTTTGAATTCAAATTGATGTTCCCAATTCAGGTTTATGTTGAAGCTGTACCGTAAGTTAAGAAATATTAAGACATCATTATATAATCTATGTATAGCCTACACCATGAATGCAATAAACAGATAATCGAACCAGCAGAGTTTCGTGTCCGCTGTGAACACGAGACGAATGTGAGTTTGCGGTTTGCGACGGTCGGTACTAAGTACTAACAGAAGTACTAAGCTGGGAACATTTCACAAGTAACATGTGAAAAATCACATGAAATGTGTAATCATACGTTGCACCTGCTACTTTCTTTCACGTGGTCTGCTACCTGCTACGTCTGTTACAAATAAACTTATTCATCGTTTTAATTGAAATTTCGTTTTTTCACAGTTTCATTGTGATTTCACTCTTTTACAGTTTCAATACTTTCAATGTGATTTCACTTGTAGCTCGGAAGTCGAGAAGTGCGATTGTGTCGCAAACACTTAATTTACGTATTGTATGTGTGCACTTTATGTAAAATTTTCGTTGAATTTTTGGTCTTAGGGTAAATAAATATAGATTAGTTGTATTTGTTAGTGTATTTGAATATTGGTTCCCTATTTTTTTTTATGTTCGTTATTTTGAACTATTTAGTGGCTGGACCGATTGCTTTCAAAATCGATATCAATGAGTGTGCATGGCCTTCAATCACGAATCTGTTGTCAAAATTGAAAAAAAATGGCCGTTATTTGGTCGCAATCATATGGCTCACATTTCAAATTTAATTTCAGTAGCAAATAGTATATTATGTGATGTTGATATTGATTGAGTGATTGATAGTATATTACGAGCGTTAAAAGCTTATTGAATTCAACTATCACTATCTGTGAAAATTCACAGGTGAAATCACTGTGAAAAAAATAGTCATTTCATGAAATGAAAATGAATTAAAAGTAGCAATCATTTCCATGCTTAGTTGGTACGGTAGGTATAGGGCCCCCGCTTACACCCGTTGATACCTGAGACCACAGACAAGTCAACCTTTAGACCACGCTTTAATAAACGTCAGTACGAAAACGAAATCGCCAAAAAGTGGCGGGTTGCGGGGAGGGGTCGGCTAGTTTTCATTGGCTCGTTCAAAATTGACAATTTAATGGCTTCCAACGTGCTTCCAACTGACGGCTCACTAGTGATGTAGTTATGTAGTGTCACTACATATCCTTGGCGAATGCTACTCCCTGTTAAAGCGTAGTCTAAAGGTTGACTTGTCTGTGCCTGAGACCTACTGCAATAGGTACTGCATGCGATGCGACGCTACACGACGCGCCGTTAAGCCAGTCTATGAAGTGAAAGTGCGTGAGTGATTTAGGTTACCTTGATTTAATTTTTAGGGTAGCTACCAGTACAGTGTTGCCAGATTTTTTCACATGAATAGGGATTCGTATGCGAAAATTTAAAAAAATGCGGGATTTAGTTAAAAAATTCGGCACAAAAAAAATTGCGAACATTTATTATTTACTTATTAATTTTATATTCATTCTAAATTATGAATATGACAAAATATTCTATCGTTATAAAAAAAAAACACAAACATACATTCAGTGTAGGACCTTCGCACAAATTAATAAAAGAATAATAAACATAATATTTTTATTTTGTTTTATATTGTACAGATGATATTATTTGTTGTAATATATCTTTCTTGCCTTTCAAAAATCTATGAAAGTCCATACATGACTTGAAATCAAAATTGAATTGCACAAAATATGCAACTCTAATGGAATTGCAGATTTTTTTAATAATTCAGCAACTTTCAGATTATGTTTCGATTCAGTTTACATTGTATTCAGTGAATAAACCAGCTGTAAACAGCTATATTTCTTTTAGCTTTCGATCGAACTTTCACGTAATAATCGGGACAGCTGGTGTCCTGTGCGTGACATTTAATTGAAGCCCTAAAATCGGGACGTCAGGCAACACTGGTACCTACCTACACACAATATATCCGAGATGAAACATTTTTAATAATACAAAATTTTGTAGATAAAAATTAATACTTTTACTTTTACTAATACAATAAATAATTAAAAAACGGGTAGAATGATCGGTTTTTTATACATAGAGTAGGTAAAGAAATTTGACAGTAACGTTTGGTCCTAATCTGAGGTCCTAATAGAGTCAGAAATGTCACTTCAATGTCACATCTAAGAAAATATATTGTTGTTGCAAGATATTTTTCTTGGTCTGAAAAAATATTTCCTTACTTTGAGAAAATATCGTTTTCGTTATACTCATATGAAATATTATTTTCTTGGTTCGAGAAAAAAAATTTTCTACGTAGAATCGGAATTCTTGAAGGTCATTCTGGTGTCTGTCTGTGTGTTTGTTACAGCCTATTTGTCCGAATCTACTTACTGAAAAAAAAGTTGAATGATATACCTACATGTAGGTAACTGCATGTATGCAGTTTGGTAACCCATCATGATAGACGTAGGTACCTACCTATTCGAAACAAGTGAACCTTCAATTTTGAATAAAATAAGGAATAGTAGACACTTTTCATATCTTACAGCAAAATCTAGGCGATAAACGAATTCTCTTTTCGGGAGTTAATTTTGGGGGTCAAATTAGAGAAATTAAAATTAAAACGTTCGTCAAGTGTGTCATCACGAGCTATCAAATAAAAGGACTCGTAATTTTAAATGTACCTACAGTTTTAAAAATATTACAGTAAATATACAATTGAGTATTCTCCCTTCAATTACTAACGAATCAGCCTAAAATTTAGCATAAAATAGGGAATATAGGGCCTCACAGCTTTTGACAGCAAATCCTGAATTCCCACGGGAAATGGAAAATATTCGTGAAGTGAAAACGCGTGTAAAATTTGTTATTTAATTTCTTCTAATACTACTATACCTACTAAATACGGACTAATAAATTCAATTGGTCTTAGTGACCCAATTGGGTCAGATTTAAAAAGAACATTAATTCCTTGATTTATAGTACGGAACTCTCTACACGCAAGTTCGACTCGCACTTGATCTTAACACCTACTTCTGCAATTGCATAATAAATCTTTTTCGACTATATGCTAAAATTTTATTCTAATATATAATAAAATAAAATTTATATTTAATATTATTTATATTAAAATTTTATAAAATTTTATTTTATTGACATTCAGACTGAATCGAACTAGAACTACCTATATGTATAGAAAAATTTAAATTATCGATATGACATTTAATGTTTTAACAGATTAAGATTTTTATACGTAATAAATTGCTTGAAAAAGCAAACGATTTAATAAAACATTTTGTTTAGGTAACTGAATATAAGGTTTTTTCAATGGCTCCTACCCTAAAGACATCAGAGGGTAGGTATATCTACTAACGATAAATACCGAATAGGTAATGACATGAAATTAGACAGGTACCTAAGTAGGCACTTACCTATACAGACTTAATATGCGCACATACACTACCTACATTTACCTACCTAGGTACTTAAAAACCCAAAGTGTGAATACAATTCAAAGTTCTCGTAAGCCCTTCGGTAGGTATATAATAAATAGTGTACAATAAAAAAAGAGTCAATAAGGCAAATGACACGCCTGTTCTTTTGTTTTACAAGTAATCAAAGCGATTGTTTAAGTTTCATACCATAGCTACCACAACGGTTCTTTATTTGGGTCTTACAGTTTTTTTTATTACTTAGCGTACATTGCTAGTTCGGTTCAGTCTGAATGGAATGTAACTCTCAATGCATCAGCAACGTATTTAGAATATAATTTGAACTTGTTTTCTCGAAAAAAACACTGTTATGCTACAGCTGTCACAGTAATAAGGCCACTATACGAACGAACTACAACGAAATTCCGATCCGACGGGAAAGTTTTAACTTTGATACCTACGTACTATTAATTTTTTTGTATTAATTGTGCGTTTGTTTACAAATTTGTAGAATGTGGTTACCTACCTACTTATTAGAGTATTTTTATCATATCCAACTACCTAGATACGATAGTAGATAACCACGATAATAGGTAGGCACCAAAGAAACTGTTTTCGGGAATTTTCATAATGCCCGTTTAATAATAGGTAATAAAACAACCTATTAAGACTAGTTATATATTTGAAGGACTTATGCTAGTTTACCGAGGTGCCTACTCGAGGTGTACTATAGCTACTGCTATCTAAGCTCATGTGCAATACCAAACCTATGTAACAGGAAGTCCAAGCGAATTCTTTGTTAGTTGTAGGGCAAAAGGACGTAGGACACGGCCGCCATTAAACAATAGTGTAGGTTCAATGACACAGTAGGCGGCCATTTGCGACCCACAGCGCCATCTCTGTGCGACATTACGAAATGTCTACAATAATTTTTTTCACAAACAGGGCGACTGTACTGTACTCACGGATCGTTATCCGCTCGTCGGGTAGCATGTTCCTTGTAAAAATGCACTCCTCTTGGTATTTTAGTTCTAATTTAACTAGGCACAGGTTCACAACACAAGGATAAGTCAACCCGACGGCACCACGGACCTAATCAAGCAAGGGTCCCGGACGCACTGTCGTCGTGATGTGTCCCTTTTGCACGTAGTAGGGCGACGGCAATGTTGAGCATTGGCCGCGGCGACAGCCAATAGCCGAGCTCGCGGTGGGTGTGCCAAGTCGGCCGGTCTCAGCCGCGGAAACGAATTTGGTGGGGAAAAACCGCCAGCGACTTTCAAGGCACGAGATATCTATTTACACAATATACACAAATCAAAACCACGTGGCCACACCGCCGTATGACGCGGACTACGTTTCACGCCAATAATAGAGCCCAATATAAAAATGGCACAACCTGTAATTATTATCGCGCCCACCTGTTGTGGTTTTGTTATGACTAAAGATAAAGGCGTGCGATATTGGCGGGTTTTTATCGAACACATTTATATTATACGACTGATTTCATCATACCTATTATGCTTATTATTTATTGAATACGTACCTATGCATAGAACAATGTTAATATGTACAATGCAGTCAGAAAATATTAATTATAGTAAGGAGATACAGGTTGTCTGAACTGGCTCGACTCACTTTATTGATATACAGATAGGTATAGTTGCCCTCAAACTTAATGGTGGATCAGAATACAACGCTTTAAGCGTTCTTGCGCAGGTACAATCATATACCTACCCCTCGCTCCTCGACCTTTGCCTATGTTCACATTCGCCATAAAGCTTGATTGGAACTATAGGTAGGCACCTACCTATCTATCTATCTACCTACTTATATTTATTTAAAACGTAAGCAGAGCGCGAAAACGAAACAAAGGTTATGGAACGTCTATGTTCTATGGATTATTTTTATTTTTCAGTCTTATAGATACCTACAGTTCACTGAGATAAATCAAGAGTTGTCACCTTATATCAAGACGCTAACTAATAATACCAAGCCTATGTAGGCAATAATTGCCGACCTCGAATCTACAACCTCAACAGGATAAAATCTCTTCAAACAACCTTATGAAACACTAAGATTTTCCCTATTGAATCCCTGAATTAAGTCAACAAACTAATTCTAAGTACCTACTACCTACCCACCTATCCTACAGATAAAAATAATTAAGTAGGTATTTCATTCAAAAGTTTACTTCATTGAAAAGATTTCAGTTTCTTATATAAGGATAAACGACATTTCTTTACCAGAGAAAATGTTTTTTTTTTTTTCAATTAAGTATGAAGGTAATTTGTTGAAGTAAACTATTTTTCATTTGATTTTATTTTTTATTTATTTAATTTATTTGTATGGAAAACCAAGAGCACAATGAACTTATTGACAGACATAATAGCTACAAAAGGCTAATAACTTATAGATATAGGTACAATAGAAAAAGAAAACAACTGTCAGCACAAAAAAAAAAGTAAACAATAGCAGAAATAGTAAGAGTTACAAGTTCAAATAGCTACACACTAAGATGTAATAAATTCGAGACATATACTTAATGCTCACCTTGCCGATATAACTCAAAATCGTATTGATCACATAACTTATTAAAGTTATCACTAGCTTGCCAGATAAAAGCATTCCTTTCATAGTTGGTCGACATGTTTCGCAAATGGAATGGTACGTTATTTCAGAGGTTTACTGCAGGAACCCTTAGCGATAGCTGGGATAGAAGGTCAGGGCAGTCAATAGCACCTAACGATATTTTTAACAAACATGTAATATCTGCGGTTTCACGACGCTTATTTAGCGGTAGCAGATGGTGTTTCTTACATAAGGATAGGTAGGTAGTCTCAGAGCGGTACGTGACATAAGACATAGGTGCGGTAACATAAATAGCGTATAAATTTACATTGAATGTTCTCAATCTGTGCTACATAGGTGTTGTATACAAAATCCCAGACCTGCATGTGAGGCGTACTTCAGAATACTACGAACATATTATAAAATAAAGTCCCCCGCCGCGTCTGTCTGTCTGAACGCGATAAAGTCAAAAACTACCGAACGGATTAGCATATTGTTGACGTCAATTGATAGAGTGGTTCAAAAGGAAGGTTTACGAGTATAATTTAATAATGTTTTGTGGAAATTGTTGAAATATGACGATTATTGTTGAAGAAGTCGGAAAAAATCAAGCTTCCTGGGAGGTTTTTTGGAAAACGCTGCCTAATCCTTTTGAGATATAATAAAACAATGTATGGAGGAACTGTGTATCTTTTATAGGACTAAAGAAAAGTCCGCGAGGGCATGTATCTATCTTTTATGGATAGCTTACTATACCTATTTTTATGTTTAAATAAATGGTGTCATATGATGTGGTAATTGGAAAGCAATTTATACGAATACAGTATTGATCTTTATCAAATTAAATACATTATTTACCTTCAGCATTTCATGCACATTATAATTCCCCTGTATACCATACAATTTAAATTAATATCTTAGGAGCTATCGCGAAATATAAATATCGCGCGACCAGCCGGGCGCCGCGCCACACCGGCGGCCATACGGGACGACACAACAAGCGTATTTAGGTTGGGTTATATGTATTTATTCTTTACTTTTTCAACTATTTCTAGAATTGGAAATAAAATACTTTAAAAATACTCCAAATACGATGAACTTACGTCACATTTAAAGGTAATTAAATTCAATCCACATGTTCGATGCAAGAAGCTGATATGACACTACGACAGAAAAAAGCATTACAGCTTGTATGCTCTGCTACCCGTGCGAAACCGAGGCGGGTCGCTAGTAATATTATATTATTGACTTCCTTCCCAGTACTCATTAAGAAGCCTAACGCCTTAGAAGCTTATGCTGGGATTTTTTTTATTGATAGAAAATATGTGTTTTTGGATTTAAAACTTGACTTTGAGACGTATTTGTTTCTTGAATTAAAATTTCTTTTCTGTCTGTATAGGTACACTTATAAGTATTCTTAAAAATTATAATAGCTGGTAAAAGATTGGCTCTGAAGGCATTATCAAGTAACGCCATTAAAATCTTTTTCTTTACTCCCTGTTGATTCTTTCGAGGTCATCATTATTGAAGTTTGGTAATAGTAAGCTAATAAAGCGTAGCTGAATGAAGAAGAACAGTGTGTAGGGGTGTTCCCTACATAAAACATTCGACACGGGGTCTATTCCGACACAGAAAAAAATGTTTCTTATATACCAAGAAAATATGATTTCATATAGAACGAAAAGAATATACTCTCAAAATAAGTAGGTTAATGTTTTTTCAGACCAACAAAAATTTTCTTTCAATAGCAGAACATATTTACCTATTTTGAGAGAATTTTCTTTTTTTTTATATCTAAACTAAAACTAACTAAAAGCGAACTACAAAAACTAAAAGCGAACTAACGGAACAACTAACTTGTATATTTATGTATTTAATTTGGTTGTTTATTTGGGACCAAATCAAAATTAATTACCTACTTACATTAGTTTAGGATCTTAATTTATTGTTTATTTTGTGGCATAGTTTTTAAAACTAAAAGGGTTTATTGTTCGCTTAATTTTCAGTAAAATTTTTTTTTTCGTTGGTTCCATTTTCTGGTAAAAATTTTTTCCACGTAAGGCTTTCTCTCGACAGCCTTCTGTGATAGATCAGACCCTTGGTGATGTAATAATACAGCTAAGTTCTTATAATGTTCTCATGAAGGTAAATGAAATGAACTCAAATCTCGATAGCTGCTGTAAGTCATTGAAAGCCGACTGTCTTCCGTCTCCGTTACCAAATCAACTCCAAGTCTTCATTATGTTATAGTGTCATCAGAAGTAGGTACATGTAGTACGTATACGTGCCATGTTTCAACAGAATCGATTTACAGATGAATTCGGTAGGTAAAAAATTATTCATCCCGTATTTTTCTACCCTTGAAGGTTTTGTTTCCAAATTTAAAGCGAACCAACTTAATTGGAGATATATATCTTAACGAACAAAAAAAGAATTATATATATATATATATATGTAGGATTACTATTTAAACGAAACAAGTTTCAAGTATTTTTTCTGTATTTTGATAAAAGTATATACCTATAACGTTTTCACTCTTTAGTGCGTCTTTCAGTTTACCTTTACATTCTCGCCGCACACCGCAATGGCGCTATCGTCGTCTTCATAAAGCGCCACCTGGCGATCGGAATAACCCATATCCCACATATATGTATATATAATTTTTATTAGCGCTTTTTTAAGTTTTTTTAATTAGCTCTGGGTCTCGCAACACTGTAGGTATATATATATAATTTTTTATGTAGGTACTAAAAAGTCACAACTGTTTACCGAGTGTTGCGAGACCCAGAGCTAATTAAAAAAACTTAAAAAAACCGCTTTAATAGCAAATGGAACTAAAAATCAGAAAATAATCTTTAGTATAAGAAAATTAATGATGTAGTATTGTGAAAAAGCGTTGACTGCTCGATATCAGTTGTTATAAATATTTCATTACGCACCCTACGCTTTTTTACAATAACATTAATTTTCTCGGTACCTAATGACTTACTAATACTTATGCCTACTAAAGATTTTCTGATTTTTAGTTCGATTTGCTATTAAGGCGTGTTATTTTAGTTTTTTTAAACTACTTATAATTTATTTTTAAATTTTTAGTCTTAAAATTTTTTAAACTACGTTTCATCAAAATTTACTTATAAACTTACAGGTGGAACTCCCAATTATCTATAAAACAATGAACTCACATTCAAAGTTTCATATCCGCGCTACTGACTACTGAAGAGTTCCTTCGTGAGCCAACTATCCCAAGTGCATCATCATCAATTCATAGTAAAAATCATAGTTAACTATTAGAATACAACTAAAATAAAAAGTTTTGTATCCGTGCTATTAACCGTTGAGAAGTGCCCTCATGAGGAGACAACGCTGGTTGCAGCATCCGGTTATGTTTAGCATTTTAGTATATTGTCATCAAAGTGACATATGTTTTCCAAATTTCAGCTCAATAGCTTCACTGGAAGTGGGTGAAAATTGCATTCTAAGATTCCATGAAGTATATAGCTACAAACGAACAAACTAAAAAAAAACAAATATAAATACAGGTGGAACTAATATAAGCGTGCTAAAAATAGGTATTGGCTGGTGTAGCTTGAACTCTCCTCTTTTGATTGACACCAGAGAATCCCAAAAATATGATGAGATGGTGAAAATATGTATGGGTTCAAAATAAGAGGCCCCACCATCAATATATAGCACTACAGTCTCTGGTTAATAAATTTTAACCGTATTATTTTAAGGGTAAATTCAAAATAAATAAGTTATTCAATGAAATACATAAATGAAATTACGCCTCGGGGCTTGGGGCGGGGGTTAAGCGCAGATGAAAGTTTATAAATGCGCTGTGGGTATAGGTAGTAAATAAAACGCGTTATGTCTATAAGTGAACTCTCCATGTAAAATTATTTACCTACTCGTATGCCGAGCCATATCTGAGACAATAATCTCTGACGCGTCATGTTGTATGTGACGAAATTAAATTGAAAAAATAATATCAGTACCTAACAGTAAAATTTAATATTAATCATCAAACTGTAAGATGTAAAACAAAACTGTCAATTATCTGATTTTGTTGTAATCAGGCAGACAACAAAACGATTAAAAGAACAGAATAAAACAATCACAGATTTGTTTCAAATTTATTTTTCTCTCCTCAAGAACAAACAAAGTGTGTTAGCTTTGTCGGCTCATTGGGGATCTAGGTAGGTATGTGGTAGGTATATTCCCAGAGCAGAGAGCCGGCAGCGTTAGCAGCTAGATAATCAACTACTCCCGCTCTGTCAATAAAATAAATAAAAATGTAAAGTCTCTTATTGTTGAGACAAGGATCTTGACGTTCTTGCTTTCGTGGGAGCCATTCGACATAATTTCTCAGACGTATCGACTGCTATGTCGGCGCTTCTGTTGATTTCCCACCAGATGGCACCACCAAGTACGTTGCCAAAGTAATGCGATATTTTGGTGTCTCGTAGTAAATACCTAAAAAAATTCAACGTGTATTTGTTTTATTCAACTGTCTTTGCGCCCATTCATTCTACTTTCTGATGTTTTACATTCAACTATATAGTATAACTACTGTGAAGCAGATTTTGTGAGAGAGACTTCCTAGAAAATCCTAAAACTTAACTACTTAAGATATCTCTATACTATATTCATCTAAATCCTTTTAGCCATTTTATCATTTTTTCCATTCCATTCCATCAACCCTTTTTATACCCCACTGCAGGGTCTTAGGCCTCCCCTCAAGATAATAGGAGGCCTAAGGGAGGGAGGCATTTTAACGTGAATAAAAACTATCCCACATGAACCGCGTATTTTTCCGGGAAGAAATTTATCTTGTGTCTTAATTATTTCAGGCCTTAAGGCACCTGCGTAATATCAAAATCAGTTTAGCTGTTTTAGCAGAAAAATAGTTAATAGTTAAAAAATGGCTTATGTCAACTTCGAGCTATTACATTATATCTATGCCAAAAATCGATCCGTTGCTTCGTTGCTGCGTGATTTATTGCCAAACTCACAAACTTTTATATTTATATTTGTAGGATAATTTTATTAAAATGATTTCCATAAAATACAATGCTATGATACCTCTCTAGTAAAACACGGACTTACTTATAAAACTCTTCGCTTTCAGATTCAGCAGCGCGTCGTTTCCAATATCGTTGGAGGTTTGGGGACTTCGGTCCTGTAATTCTAGTTTCATCTCTATCTTTTGTATCGACCGTTTCTGACAAAAATAATAGGAATTATTTAAAAATAGAAGAAATAGATCTACATGTTGATTTCTTCACATAGCGATTAAATAGTACCTACCGCATATGTCTAATAAAATAAAGCAGCTATTTATTAGATACAAAAATAAATACATTCAATTATCCTGATTTCTATCATGACTTGCCCGTGGTCATAGTAGGTAATAATTTTGTAATGAAGGCTAACTATATAACTTGTTCGTATTTTTATTTTTTTAATAAACTGTAAAGAGAACATTATAAAGTAAGTCCAAGTGATGTGACTACTTTTTATAAAAATTATCTGTAAAAAATATTATAATGTTATTTTTGCTTTCTGTCCGATTTTCGAAAATCAAGTTTTCATCTTATGCCGACTTTTCGAGTCGTTGCTCTTTCGATACGTCACGATATATAAATTATGTTTTATTTATTTGTGTATATATCATGAAGTGTATGACATTTTATAAGTTTTCATGTCTTCTGTTTTCTATAACTGCATTAATAGTTTTCTTATTCAATTTTGGACTTTGGTTGCTTCACATAAAGCTCATTCCTGTCTTTTTTATATTTCAATAAAACATAATCACTGTCATCAGATACAAATTAGCTGTTAGTACGCTACAGAATACGTTTGGTATAACATTACATTACGAACCTGATACTTCAGGTATCCAAGGTCTTGTGGTTATGTTAATTTTCGTTCTAGCTTGGACGTCAGCTTCCAAACTCGCTTTCAATTCTGTATAGATCCTAAAACATAGCTACGGTTATACAAAAGTGACTAGAAATAACAGAAAGGTGACAGGAATAATAGAAAGGTGACAGGCATTTTCATTAAAATAAATTTTATTATTTTTTATTACTCATGTGGGAGTGCCTTCTTAGCACACGCTTTTTCTGTTGATTATTAATGGTTTACTCATTAGGTACGTGTTTTATTCTGAATTTAAAAAAGATGTTTCCTAGAACGTGTCAAAGGATAGCCTTGTTTATAAATATCAATTTGACTATACTACCGCTGCCAGAAAGTTGCTTGAAAAATACCAAATGACGGTACTTATCACCGACTTGTAATAAAAAAATTGTGTGAACGCAAATTGTGCGGGTTATGGTAGTTGGCGCACACAACACTAGTAGGTACAGTTCCAATCAAACTTTATGGCGGATCCAAACATAGGCACAAGGCGCGTTGCAGTAACCAGTTTTAGGTGTAGCGGGACCCAGGTCCCAGTGGCGCGAGGAGTTATGGCTGTTCCTGCGCAAGCACATCATAGCGTTGTATTTCGATCCGCCATAAAGTTTGAGGCGAACTAGGTACCTACCTATATTCGTGAGCGTAGCGCTAGCGTGCTAATCCGCTTGTGCTACGAAAAAGAACAACTTGTAAATAATTTTACCCTGGGGGTGAAAAAATTTGAAAAATATGGAACAAGCTATGGCATAGTTTAATTAAACGTAGATTTTTTTCTTGTCACAGAAGAACCATTGGAAAAAGCGGTATCTGCCCACGGCTATACCTGAAACAGCAGTCGATTGGTTGCCCGCAATCACTTCCAACATTTTGGCTTGCCTATTTAAAACTGATATTGTCATCTCTATAACGTAATTATTGTCAATCTATTTATTACTGAGAGCCTTTTAGAAATCGTTGTTTTCCAAATTTTATTTTTTTCATGGATATAAATAAAGTATATCTGTATAGGATTTATAAATGTAGAAATTGCATTATGAACCTGGTACGTATTTGTTCAACATCTTCTTCTTTAATACGACGCCACATTTTATGGAAATCTATTAAACTCATATCGAAGTCTTCTTCTTCCCTGTAAGTCCTGCGTACACGTTTATCTTTATGTTTCCACTGCTGGTACTCCAATATTCTGACAAAGAAAAAAACTCAAAATAATTGGAATTATTTAATATCAATGCCGGAACGAAGTAGTTAGGTATAGTTAGGTATAGTTAGGTTAGGTTAGGTATGTCTGACAGCATGATGGTGACAGCACAGCTCACATTAGGTACATTACACATCGGCCGTGGAGAGTTTGCGTTGTTGATGGTTGATGTAAATTTTGGACGTCGTCGGATGATTCCCGTTTTCAAATATTATTATCGTTTACATTTATTTATTACATTCGTAGAGTGGTTTAAAAATATTTAGATAAAAACCAACTTGCCTAAGAACAAAGGCTCTGGGTTGTCTTGATGGAAAAAGATTATCGGGTTTTCTAGGTTGTGGCTCAAATCGTTTATATGGTCTCATCCAGTGATAATATCCTTTGACTTTTTTTTTCTTAGCATCTAAGTTCAGTATATACTGAGGTATATCAGCCCATTTAGATTCCATTAGCCATTTCTGTGTAAAAAGGATATTGTATTGATAAACCAAAGTTATCAAACAATCACCATATGAATTCTGTTGTAAAATAATTTCTATATAACTACGAGTAGTATAGGTTTAATAACCTTCGTTTAATTTATTATTCAAACTTACATATTTAATTTTTTATGAAATTGCTTATTAGGTAACTAATATTTTTACCAGTCATTTTAATATAATTGTATTATATAAAATAGCAGATTGTTCACCAAGGGAAGAACGTGACCGATTATTATTAATCGCATTTCCTCCAGAGTGATACATACCTACTACTTTATACTACACCTACGAGAAAAATGAAACAAATTAAATGTTTATGAACTAAAGTTAATATTAAAATTACTACAATAATTAGAACTTAAAGCGATGCTTTTCCCCGGTTCCAACAAGTTGTCTTGAGCAGCATCTTTTAATTCATTGGAGTCAACAAATCGTCGCTCACACTTTTAGAGAACATCGTCAATAAATTTTTTATGTAACTTAAGGAATTTATATATCACTTAAGAACGTAATTACAAAAAGTGAAAGCTCAAAAATAGGTTTTACTGGCAGCTTACATACCACTACACGCGCATATCTGCACCACGCACACATACTGGCGCTATTACCGGCAAATAATTAGTCTTGATCATTATTAATTTTATTTATTGAAGAATTAGTTTTCTTTCATGTCAGCTTTATAAATTTTGCTTTATTTTAGATAATAATAATAATACTACCTGGCACATCCCACACAGCGCTATCTAGTCCCAAACTAAGCAAAGCTTGTGTTATGGGTATGGGTTAGGATGTGTCTTAAAGTTTCATAAAAAAATAATTAGACAATATTATACTGTGCCACAGTTATCCTATGAGAAGTTTGCAATACGAATGCATTTTGTTTGTGATACGTGGCAATGGCGAAGCCGAATTCCCATTGAATGAGGTAACTTTTTCATTTCCCATTTCGTGAAATTCTATTATTTATGATTCTGCACCGATTGCTTACAATCAATTTGTAAGAGTCTGTATGGTCTCCAATCACAAATGTGTGGTCAGATCTAAAAAACAATGGCTGCCATTTGAAACTTATTTGTTTCTGGAACGATTGCTTTCAACATCGATATTTATGAGTTCGCGTGGTTTCTCATCAGGAATCTGAGGTCAAAACTGGAAAAAAAATGGCTACCATTTTAAACTTTTTTGTTATCGGAGCGTTTGCTTTCAAAATTGATAGGTATCTATGGGTCCGCGTGGCCTCCCGCGTGGCGTGACATATCTGCGGTCAAAACCGGAAAAAGTGTCCGCCATTTTTAACTTCTTTCTTGCTGGGCCTAAACTAGTAAAATAAAGTCTGTTTCGTATAGCTTAAAATTTAATTATTATTTGGTACATATTACAAAGAAAAACAAGTCAGTTTACATTATTATAACAATAAATACTTTTTTCAATAGAGTTGCTATTAATACGGTCTTTATGACATCGAAACTTGTACCGTTATGTTGTATTTTATAATACTAGATCTTTTTACTTTACACTAATCACAAACGAGCATTCTGTTTGCAACGTATGCGTAAACCGCAAAAAGCAACCCGCTAGCGCCCTTAACTTCCGCCATTATTTATTCCTATAAATAGAGGAACTGCGCGAACACCCTCTCTTTTGACTAACTTGCTCTTCAAATTTAACGATCATTCAGACCGCCTTCTTAAAAAAATATATTTAATAAAAATTAAAACAATTGCGCTTTAATAGCAAATCGAATTAATGAGAAGGAAATAACTTTTAGTATTAGAATAAAGTGCTCAATAAAAAATTAATGTTATTGTAAAAAAGCGTGCGGTGCTCGATATTGCTTGTGTTAAATACATTACACTCTACCACTTTTCACAATAACATTAATTTCCTCATTAATCACTTTATTTATTTATTGTTGTTAATTCTTATTGTTGAATAATTGATTCGATGTCAATATTGTATACTAGCGACCGCCCGCAGCTTCGCTTGCGTAGGTAGACTACGAATTCCTGTTATAGGTACTATTAACGTTCGAGATGGTTTATACGTACTTTTTGCTGGAACCAATTTTGGTTACACCCATTCAAACTTTCAATCTTCATTCCCCTTCCACCCTTTAAAAAAACCGATACAATTTTTCATCTCCCGTTTCCCACCCTTAAAATGTGGAAATCTAAAAACCCTGAAACACGTCATTATTTGAGTCCCTCCAATCCCATCCTTAAGTTTTAAATTTCTAAAAACCCTTTCTTAACTTAATGCTCACGTTATAAAATAAACCTATGTTCCAAATTTAAGCTTCCTAGATTTAATAGTTTTGGCTGTAGTAGTTGATAGATCAGTGTGGACAAACGACAGACAGACAGACAAACAAACACAAAAAGTTGCTTATGACACTCTTGACAACTTTCTTTCACGTCTGCAAACTTTAATTAAAATCTGTTCAGCCGTATTGGAAATTAGCTTGAATAGATAAAATTGAATTGAATAGACACATAGACGTATATACAGACAAACAGACGGACAAAAAGTAGCTAATGTCGAATCTCTTGCCAACCTTCTTTCCCGTCTGCAAAGTTTCCTTTAAATCTGTTTAGCCGTTTTGGAGATTAGCTTAAATAGACAGATACACGTACAGACAGACAGACGGACAAAAAGTAACATTTGTTAGTTTTGGCGACCTTCTTTTCATACTTGTGATGTTTCATTAAAATCGGTTTAGACAGATGGACGTACAGACAGACATACAAAAAGTTCTGTATGTCACTTTTGACTACATCCTTTCAATATGTGTAAAGTTTCATCAAAATCGGTTAAGCTGTTTTGGCCGAAACCTATTTGCTCGAATAGACAGACAGCTCGTTTTCATATATATATAGCCTATAACCCTCCGCTAGATTCAGGCTATCAAAGACAAAAAAAAATTTTCAAATCCGTCTAGTAGTTTCAGAGATTAGCGCATTCAAACAAATAAACAAACTCTTCAGCTTTATAATAAGTATTTCTATTATATAGATTAATAGATTATAAGATAATAAGAAAATAAGATAATACTGAAAACCATATCAAAGTCTATTGCGTGGTTTGGAAGTAAAAAGGTAACGAACAGAGGCAGACAGCGAATTTATTTTCCGTCGCTATAGTTTTCATATTTCGATAAAAACTGCTAAAATATTAATTTAAATTGTGTGGTGTAAAGGGCAACTATAATATGCATGAAATGCTTAAGACAACTAACGTATTTAATTTGATAAGGATTAATATCACGTTTAAAAAACATCTTCGCTAATAGTACATTATGTGAGAACAAATTTGATTGTCATAAAAAAGGTTATAGTAAGTTAACCTTAAAAGATACACATATGCTGTCGCAGACTTTTGGTTAGAACTTTTAAAGGGGAACAATTTCGTAATACATAATTTTTGCTTAACATCAACCGTTTACGCAGCGCGAGCGACGGAAGCTCTCAAAAGGAATAATTTTTCCCGTTTTTGCAACATTTTTCGTTGATGCTCTACTTCTATTGGTCGTAGCGTGATGTAGTATAGCCTATAGCCTATAAATGTAGTATAGTCTATAGCCTTCCTCGATAAATGGACTATCCAACACAACTATAATTTTTCAATTTGAACCAGTAGTTCCTGAGATTTGCGCGTTTAAACAAACAAACAAACAAACAAACTCTTCAGCTTTTAATATTAGTACCTATAGATGACAATCGGAAGCGCTGTGACACATATGTCAGAAATTTCACTCGCTGCAATTGGCACGATTGAAATAATCTACTCTGTGTTGTGTCACCTTGTTACTGTCAGCTATTAAGCTTTGTACTGTGTAAAGGGAAAATATACAGTCTCCGCAAAAATCCAGCCTTTCACTTGCCACCCCGCACCATCGACCCGAAATAAGTTCATTATACATGGTCCTTCAAGCCAACGCGGTAAAACCAAGCTATATTTCATCGAATCGGTATCGGGGTGGCGGGCTGGCGGCCATAGGGCGACGGCGGCGGGTTCCATCGACGTGCCTAGCCTTGTGAAAAATCAAGGCAGGCACCTGTCAAATGTTAATTAAAACGGTCCCAGCAACCAGCGGTGTAGGGAATGGTCGACGGCGGCGGCAGGTACCATGCTAGCGGTGTCGGCGGTCGGCGCGAAGGTCTCGGCGGCGCATGGCAACCGCTTAGCCTAGTGGGTAGCGACCCTGCCTACGAAGCTGGAGGTCCCGGGTTCGAATCCCAGGTCGGGTCAGTAATATGATAAATATTAATACTGGTACCGGGTCTTGGTTGTTATATGTATGTGGCGTCTTAACAAAAAAAAAATATTGATATATTTATATATTACTAGCGGCCCGTCCCGGCTTCGCACGGGTAGTATTCGTTTCTCATAAGAATCACTTTTTTTATCTCAGTCTTGTCTCATTCCCGTTCTTCCTTTCATTTTTTCGTTCCCATCGCAAAAATACTTTATTATTTCTGTTCTTGGCCCTAGTGTAGCTTCGTTTTCGTTTCCATTCTCATCAAAAATAACTTTTTTATCTCCGTCTTAACTCATTCCCGTTCTTCCCTTTCCCGTTTTTGTTCCCATCGCATAAATATTTTATCGTTTCCGTTCCTGGCCCTGGTCTCATTTCCTTTTTGTTTCCATTCTCAAGTACAACTTTTTTATTTCAGTCTTAACTCTTTCCCGTTCTTCCCTTTCCCGTTTTCGTTCCCGTAACACAAATATTTATCGTTTCAACAATTTCTGTCAGTCTTAATTAAATAAATTACACTTTTGCGAAATAATATTTAGTTATGCAATTATTAAATTACTAAAATGGCTATTAAAAAATAAGGGTTGATCGTAGAAGGGTGAAAATTGAGGATTGTATGTATTTTTGTATGTTGTGTCATAAAAAAATAGAAATTAAAAATTTTGTCAAAAAAAAAAAAATTTAGGGGTGGACCACCCCTAACATTTAGGGGGATGAAAAATAGATGTTGGCCGATTCTCATAGATACCGGATAAGCACAAAAAATTTCATCTAAATTGGTCAAGCCGTTTCGGAGGAGTATGGCAACGAAAACTGTGACACGAGAATTTTATATATTAGATAAATAATATTTAAGTATGTATATCAGTCGTCTAGTAACCCATAACACAAGCATAATATTTGCTTACTTTGGGACTAGACGGCGCTGTGTGGGAAGTCCCATGTATTATTATTATGTATTATTATTATGGCGGCCCAAGCGGCGTCTCCTGAAGTACGAGGTACGAGAGCGGCGCGAGCGAAATGCGCACGCGCTTAATAGAATAGGCGCAGACGGCGGCGGCTCAATAATTTTTCGGCGGAAGCAGTAGGCCAAGCCATGAGTGTAATAACAATATTCGGCGGAGGCAATAGGCTAAGCCACGTGTATATAGAATAAAAATCGGCGGGGGCAGTGAAAGTGAAAGCCCAAAATCAAGTGCATTTCCAATCAGCATGTTCTATGTATAAAATCAGTTAAGACGAAATGCCTTCAGTGAGTAAAGTTGAAGCAAAAAATCGTCTCGGCGGCGTCGCATCTACGTAAAAAACTTTAAAAACTAATTTATTCGATTCGAATTCAAATTCAAAAAGTTTTTATTCAATATAAGATATTAATGTTTACACACACTTATTGAAAGTCAAAATTAATTCATTAGGTACCGGTTCAAAAACTAGAAAGAGAAGAACCGGCAAAAAACTCCTCCCTATTTATTTTATTTAAATATATGTCTTTCTTAAAATTGTTTTTTTTTTAAATTTAAAGTGCTTACAACTATTACGTTGATGTCCATGCATACTTATCATTTAAATACTCGCTAATACAAAAGTAACTTTTTTTCATGCGTTGGACTTTAAACTCGCTTTAAAAATTGATAAGAATTCAAGTCTAACGTTTCTTTTGGAACTTTATTATAAAAACGGATACAATTACTACAATTAACCTTTGAGAGCCTGAACCTGGGAATTAATGACATATGCTTATGTTTTGTATTTAGGTTGTGGGCATCACCCACCCTAGAGAAAGCATTTAAGTTTTATTTAAGTTCATTTAAGTAAAGACAAGGAACTGTCAAAAAGTTAATTTCTCTAAAATGAGCCTTTACACTATCTCTAGATTTTAATTTATATATAGCTCGAATAGCCCTTTTCTGCAGAACAAATATTGTTTGAATGTCAGCGGCCTTTCCTCATAGCAATTCTGCTATGGGGAAAGGCCGCTGACATTCAAACAATATTCGTTCTGCAGAAAAGGGCATTCGCCATTTGACATTATGCTATGAAAGTAGCTAAAATAAACCAGCCTCGCTGTAGGCACATCGGTCAGTTTTCTTATTTTCCTGATCCCTGCAAAAACAGCAGAGCTCAGTTTACCAGCCGCCCTCATGAGAACTCCATTGTAAATTTGCGTCGATAGTAATGCCCAAGAACACAGTTCTATTAACCAAACTTAATAAATCTCCACCAAGTCTCAAATTGACACCAACTTATCTAACATTGGGCAATGTAAATTTTAAACATTTTGTTTTATTTGCGTTTAATAATAGGTTATTAGCGTTGAACCAATTTAAGACCTGCAAAAGTGAAGAGTTTACTGTTGAAAATTCCTCTTCATTTCTATTAATTTTAAATACGAGAGAAGTGTCATCAGCAAACAACACTATCTCGGCAGATTTTTTTACCAAATGAGGTAAGTCATTAAAATACACTAAAAACAGAAAGGGACCCAATATAGATCCTTGAAAAACTCATTTTCACAATTGAACTCTTCGACTTAACTCTTTTAATATCAACTTTTTGAATTCTATTACAGAGGTATGATTCTATTAGATTGTAAGCACAATTATTTATGACATGAAGTTTTTAATTTAAGCAACAATGTCCGATAATCAACACAGTCAAATGCCTTCGATAAATAACGTAAAAGTAAAATGCCAGCGTCTGTTGTGGATCTTCTTTTCGTAAAACCAAATTGTTTAGAATGAACTAAGTTGTGGGACATAAAATAAGAAAGCATTTGATCGAGCATGATTTTTTCGAAAACTTTGCTTAATGTGGCAACACTGCTATTGGTCTATAATTAGTGGGGTCTTTTTTATCACCAGATTTAAACAGAGGTATTATTCAGCTATACTTCATTAAATAAGAAAAATATGCCCGCTTTAATACATTCGTTAAATATACTCGACAAATACGGTGCTATAATGTGAACAACAGAACCCATTACTTTCACCGACAGCCCCCATAAATCCTCGGTCTAGATTAAGGAAGGCGATGGGTGACCCTCGCGTGGACGGTTTTCTTGCGCAAAGGATTTCTATTGTCATTCTTCGCAAAACTGCCACCTGCGTAGTGGGCACCATTCCACGAGGATCCTACTTTATACATATATTTTATTAAGCGACTTCAAAAAAGAAGGAAGTTACTCAATTCGACCGTATATATGTTTTTTTTTTTTTTTTTTTATGTGTAATCAGGGATAACTTCGTTGTTTATGAACCGAATTGGATGATTTTTTTTTTGTGAAAGGGAGATATCTCAGAAATGGTACCATGATAAGGAAACCAGGATCTGATGATGGCATCCCAGAGAAATCGAGGGCAACCTTTGAAAATCGTATTTTAAAGTATCGTATTTTAAGTATTTTGATAAAGTACTACTACTAATACTATTTAATGAAGGTCGGGAGTCGATCTGATGATGGAGCTGAAAGACAGTCGAGGGAACTCCTCAACGACTTACAGCAATTACCTGGTGTTTGGACTTGATTCATTTCTATTGATGAGATCTTTGCACCCATATGGATTATAAGTGCCATTACAGGTCTGATGATGGAGACCATACACAATCGAGGGAACTCCTCAAGGATTTACAGCAATTACCTAGTGTTTGGACTTAATTCATTTCTATTAATGAGAACTCTGCACCCATATGGGTTATAAGTACCATTACAGGTCTGATGATGGAGACCATACATACACAGTCGAAGGAACTCCTTAACGATTTATAGCAATTACCTGGTGTTTGGACTTGATTCATTTCTATTGATGAGAACTTTGCACCCATATGGGTTATAAGTACCATTACAGATCTGATGATGGAGACCATACACAATCGAGGGAACTCCTTAACGATTTACAGCAATTACCTGGTGTTTGGACTTAATTCATTTCTATTGAAGAGAACTTTGCACTCATATGGGTTATAAGTGCCATTACAGGTCTGATGATGAAGACCATAAACAGTCGAGGGAATTCCTCAACGATTTACAGCATTTACTTTTTGTTGGGCTTCCTTCATACGGTTGAATGTGCCAAAATGTTCAGTTCGCACAAAAATAATAATTAAGATTGAAGTTTTACATAGGAATACCACTGCCTACTAGGCATGCTGATGCGTCAATTTGACACTGAATTTACGTTGCGTAATCGCGGTTCTGTCTCATTAGAGTAGCGCGTTTAGTAGCACCATTTATACTAAATACAAATAAGTTACAGATGCGTTCAACTAAAAATTGAAAAATAAAATAATTAAAAAAAAATAAAAACCGACGACTTCAAAAACATAAACTAAAAAGTTAAAAATAAAATTTTCACTTTATAGAAAGTAGCATTAACAGGCGGCATATAGTTAATGAAGTCGGTGCCAACTCAGACACTTTAAATGGGTACTTACCAGGTAATAACAATTACAACAATGATATATTTATAACTAACAAATATAGAACACAATTTAAAATGTCTGAGTTGGCACCGACTTCATTAACTATATGCCGCCTGTTAATGCTCCTTTCTATAAAGTGAAAATTTTATTTTTAACTTTTTAGTTTATGTTTTTGAAGTCGGTTTTTATTTTTTTTTTAAATTATTATTATTAACAATGTATTAGTCTTTAATGTATGTATATATATATATACTTTATAATTGTATATACACTGTAAGATTTTAATTTTATGTTTAATTGCTATCTGCTTAGTAACAAAAATAATTCAAACGAATTCAATTCGTAAAATATTATAAATTTACTTTCACCCACATCTCAAGATTGGTTAAGTTCAACTTTACCATACATACAGCATTAGATCGGAAATAAACAAAGACTTACACCCGACCTTTCAATAACGCACCTCAGAGCAGACTGAAACACGATACTCTGTGCGCTTGGTCATAAGCTCTCAGTGTGCTGTCAGTTCATACAAATTAGTATGGCGAAATTTTGGTGAAATCGCATAATATTAATAATTTTTTTCTGACACTTTTCCGTTTATTATCAAAATTTCCTCTAACACAAAGAAAGGTTGAAGTACTAACAATACTTAAATGATTTTTTAATCTCAAAAAACCTTGTGATGATGGTGTAATATGTACCGAAAAATGTTTGTTTTCCGAGATTTCGGCAAAAGTGGGTTACAAAATGTTTTTTTCATTGTGAAAGAGTGAAAAATATGCAAATGTTTTTCTAACACGATCGTAAATTAAGAATTTTAAGAACTATTTTTTATTTCAGAATTAGGATTATAACGATATACCTTTCCAATCTTCCTAAAAATGTACCTAAACATGCAATGGAAAAAAATAATGTTATTGGAAACAGTAACTGAAAGAGAAACAAAAGAAACAAAAAAAAGGAAGATTGGAAAGATATGTTATAAACCTAAATCTGAAATGAACAGTTCTTAATTTACCATCTTGTTTAAAAACATTTGCAATTTTTTCACTTTTTCACAATGAAAAAACATTATTTTGTTACCCACTTTTGCCGAAATCTCGAAAAGACCATGCAGACTCGTAGAAATTGATTTTGAAAACAATTGGTCCAGATTCAAAAATAGTAGAATTTGACGAAATGGGAAATGAAAAAGTCACCTCATTCATTGGGAACTCGACTTCGCTATCGCCACATTTCACAAACAAAATGCACTCGTATTGCAAAACTCCTCATACGATAGCTGTGGCACAGTTTATTATTGTCTAATAAATTTTTTATGAAACTTTAAAACACATCTTAAGGGGGCATATACAAAATAACGGCATGTTTAGGTACATTTTTAGGAAGTTTGGAAAGGTATATCGTTATAAACCTGATGCTGAAATAAAGAATAGTTCTTAATTTACAATCGTGTCAGAAAACATTTGCATATTTTTCACTCTTTCACAATGAAAAAACATTATTTTGTAACCCACTTTTGCCGAAATCTCGGAAAATGAACATTTTTCGGTACATATTACACCATCATCACAAGTTTTTTTGAGATCAAAAAATCATTTAAATATTGTTAATACTTCATTCCTTCTTTCCGTTAGAGGAAATTTTGGTAATAAACGTAAAAGTGGCAGAAAAAATTATCAATAATATACAATTTCATCAAAATTTCGCTATACCATTTTGTATGAGTTCATTGACAAGCGAAAACGATAGCGTGTTTCAGTTCGCTGTGAGCAGCGCTAGCGAAAGGTCGGGTGTATCACTTTTTTATTTTCCATCTGAATACGTATGGAATACGTACGTATGCTAAAGTTGAACCCAATCAATCTTGAGACTTAACTGTAAATAAATTTATAATATTATTTTATGAATTAAATTAGTTTTAATTATTTTTGTCACCAAGCAGATAGCTTAGCAATTAGACATAAAATAAAAATCTTACACTGTATATACAATTATACAGTATATATACATTAACGACTAATAAATTTTTAATAATATAAATATTTAATTAAATCAAATGTAAAAAGTGGGGTCCTCGTGGAATGGTGCCCACTACGCAGATGGCATTTTTGCGCTGAATGATAATGGAAATTCTTTTCGCAAGAAAACCGTCTGCGCGAGGGTCACCCATTGCCTAACTTAATCTCTGCTGGGTTCGGCGAAGAGCTCATGTGCTCTTGCCCCATGGCCCGAGAGCCAAATGCAACGAAGTCATATGAAGAGCCGAGACAACTGTATTTACCCACTTTCTGACACTCACGAGCCTCCGCCGCCGCCGCCGCACTGGCTTTCCTAGCGGTTGCCGAGAAATAGCTAGTGTGGCGACACAGGTAACGTCCCACACCAGCGCACGGCCCGTTCCCCAGGCTATTAATGACATACCATCAGGCCGTTTCGAATGATACGTGGCTCGAGTGTCGCCGGGACATTGGCACTGACGAGAGCACTTCTCAGTATGTCGTTAAGTGTGGCGTAGCGGGAGAGGCGGCCAGCGCCGGAAAAGCAGGAAAGTCCATGGTGGCCAAGGCCATCCAACAGCAACTCCGCAAAAAATACAGCGATGATCTGTACATATCTTAACCCCGAGTCGAAGGCCGACCGCTACGCGCAGGGTGTTAGGGTCCATAAAAGTGCCTGTTTTGGGGAACGGGTAGGAATGAAATCAGTGATCAGAGTCTGGCCGAGGCCTAGACACTGCCAGCAATTTGGCGCTGTCTACTATTAGCAGCTTCTATTAATGAGTTACGGGGAGCCAAGGATGCGGTGCAGGCCCTTTGAATGTTAGGCGTGGGCGGTAAATTTAGACTCGGTCCAGCTAGCCAGGTATTTGTAGCTTCATCCAAATACGCCATCTTGCAGTTTATTGCCACAAGGGCTTCAAGAATTTTACCTGCAAGGACAGAAGTACTATGGATCGAAGATAGGAAAACCGGGAAGGATACACTTAAAATTTTGCGGGTTCCCAAGCCGCCGTACCTCATTGGTAAAGAGGCTTGGGTCCAAACTTGCTCGCTGAAAGTTATGTTATTAATGACCATAATTTGGAATTTTAAAGCGTCGTCAATGGTAACATCTAATTTAGAAATTTCCAAATGGGGCAACAGCGAAGTAGGTAAGTAAATTTAAGATAAAATATATTTAAAAAAAAAACCAAAAAAAATCACAAAAAAAAGTCGCTGCTCATTTTTATTTTAATATGCTTTTATAAGTTACACCTATATGTTTGTTTGTATGTAATGGAATCTTTAAACGCGATCACCACCCACTTCTACTGAAGATAATGAGCTGAAATTCAAAATACGTATGTAACTTCGATGACAATACACTAAAATGCATAAACATAACCTGATGCTGCAGCCAGGATTGTTTCCTCTCGAGGATACTCCTCAACGGTTAATAGCACGAATACAAACTTTGTATATAGGTTGGATTCTAATAGTTAACCATGACTTTCACCATGAACTGATGATGCACCAGATAGTTTGTTTACGAGGGAACTCGTCAGTGGTTAGGTTCGCACCGACATAAAGCTTTGTATCGGTCTGTATCATTTCATCGTTTTATAGGTAATTGTGAGTTCCACCTTTATATTTGTAAATTTTGATGGAATGCAGTTCAAAAAATATTAAGACTAAAAAAAGAAAAAAAAATGTTAAAAAAAATTATAAATTACACTTTGATAGACAATCGAACTTTAAAAAAGAAAATAAGTAGAAAAAAAATAGAAAATTAATGCTATTGTGAAAAATCGTGGAGTGCAATGAAATATTTAAAACAACTGATATTGGGCACCCCACGTTTTGTCACAATAACATTATTTTTCCTCATTAAACACTTTATTTATATTCTAAAAGTTATTTTCTTCTTTATAGATCGATTTGGTATTAAAGCGCACGTTTCTTATTTTTTTTAAACTATAATGTTTTAGAAGGCGATCTGAATGATCGTTAAATTTAAAGGGCAAGTTAGTCAAAACAGGGGTAAATTACACTTTGATAGACAATCGAACTTTAAAAAAATAAAAACCGACGACTTCAAAAACATAAACTAAAAAGTTAAAAATAAAATTTTCACTTTATAGAAAGGAGCATTAACAGGCGGCATATAGTTAATGAAGTCGGTGCCAACTCAGACATTTTAAATTGTGTTCTATATTTGTTAGTTATAAATATATCATTGTTGTAATTGTTATTACCTGGTAAGTACCCATTTAAAGTGTCTGAGTTGGCACCGACTTCATTAACTATATGCCGCCTGTTAATGCTCCTTTCTATAAAGTGAAAATTTTATTTTTAACTTTTTAGTTTATGTTTTTGAAGTCGTCGGTTTTTATTTTTTTTTAATTATTTTATTTTTAAATTTTTAGTTGAACGCATCTGTAACTTATTTGTATTTAGTATAAATGGGGCTACTAAACGCGCTACTCTAATGAGACAGAACCGCGATTACGCAACGTAAATTCAGTGTCAAATTGACGCATCAGCATGCCTAGTAGGCAGTGGTATTCCTATGTAAAACTTCAATCTTAATTATTATTTTTGTGCGAACTGAACATTTTATCACATTCAACCGTAGGAAAGAAGCCCAACAAAAAGTAACTGCTGTAAATCGTTGAGGGATTCCCTCGACTGTTTATGGTCTTCATCATCAGACCTGTAATGGCACTTATAACTCATATGAGTGCAAAGTTCTCTTCAATAGAAATGAATTAAGTCCAAACACCAGGTAGTTGCTGTAAATCGTTAAGGAGTTCCCTCGATTGTGTATGGTCTCCATCATCAGATCTGTAATGGCACTTATAATCCATATGGGTGCAAAGATTTCATCAATAGAAATGAATCAAGTCCAAACACCAGGTAATTGCTATAAATCGTTAAGGAGTTCCTTCGACTGTGTATGTATGGTCTCCATCATCAGACCTGTGATGGCACTTATAATCCATATGGGTGCAAAGATCTCATCAATAGAAATAAATCAAGTCCAAACACCAGGTAATTGCTGTAAGTCGTTGAGAAGTTCCCTCGACTGTCTTTCAGCTCCATCATCAGATCGACTCCCGACCTTCATTAAATAGTATTAGTAGTAGTACTTTATCAAAATACTTAAAATACGATACTTTAAAATAGGATTTTCGAAGGTTGCTCTAGATTTCTCTGGGATGCCAATATCAGATCCTGGTTTCCTTATCATGGTACAATTTCGGAGATATCTCCCTTTCACAAAAAAAAATCATCCAATTCAGTTCATAAACAATGAAGTTATCCCTGAACACACATAAAAAAAAAACATATATACGGTCAAATTGAGTAACCTCCTTCTTTTTTGAAGTCGCTTAAAAAAGAAAATAAGTAGAAAAAAAATCGAAAATTAATGTTATTGTAAAAAATCAAAGAGTGTAATGAAATATTTAAAACAACTGATATCGGAGACCCCACGTTATTTCACAATAACATTATTTTTCCTCATTAAATACTTTATTCTTATTCTAAAAGTTATTTTCTTCTTTATAGATTGATTTGGTATTAAAGTGCAAGTTTTTTAGTTTTTTTAAACTATAATGCAAGTAAGTCAAAACAGGGGTGTTCGCGCGGTTTCTCTTTTTATAGAAATAAATAATGGTGGGAGCTAAGGGCGCGAGCGGGTTGCTTTTCGCGGTTCACGCATGTGTTGCAAACAGAATGCTCGTTTGTGATAGGTGTAAAGAAAAAAGACTTAGTAATGTAAAATACAACATTACGGTACAAGTTTCGATGTCATAAAGAACGTATTAATAGTAAATGTATTGATAAAAGTATCAATCGTTGTTGTAATAACGCATACAGACTTGTTTTTTTTTTTTTAATGTGGACCAAATAATAATAAAATTTAAACTATACGAAACAGACTTTATTTTAGTAGTGTTGGGCCCATAAAAAAAGAAGTTCAAAATAGCAGACACTATTTTCAGTTTTGACCGCAGATTTGTGGAGGGAGACCACATGGACCCATAGATATCGATTTTGAAAGCAAGCAGTTCAAAAACAAAAACAGATTCAAAAGCAGTATTTTTTTTAGTTCTAAGCACAGATTCGTGATCGAAGACCATACAGACTCTTAGACATTGATTTTGAAAACAATCGGTCCAGAATCAAAAATAGTAGAATTTGACGAAATGGGAAATGAAAAGGTCACCTCATTCAATGGGACCTCGGTTTCGCCATCGCCATGTATCACAAACAAAATGCACTCGTATTGCAAAACTCCTCATATGATAACTGTGGCACAGTATAGTATTGTCTAATAATTTTTTTTTATGGAACTTTAAAAGACATTTTAACCCACACCCATAACACAAGTTTTGCTTAGTTTGGGACTAGATAGCGCTGTGTGGGATGTCCCAGGTATTATTGCTATCACTACATATTATAAAATAAAGTCCCCCGCTGCGTCTGTCTGTCTGTCTGAACGCGACAAACTCAAAAAGTACCGAATTATTATTGACATCAATGGACAGAGTGATTCAAGAGGAAATTTGTTGAAATATGACGATTATTGTTGAAGAAGTCGGAAAAAAATCAAGCCGGTTGGGAACTTTCATCGAAAATGCTGCCTAATCCTTTTGAGATATAACAAAATAATGTATGGAGAATTTGTGTCTCTTTTATAGGACTAAAGAAAAGTCCACGATGGCATATATCTATCTTTTATGGATAGCTTACTATACTATTTTTATGACGTAATATAATGAAGCGATTGGAAAGCAATTTATACGGATATGGTATTAATCCTTATCAAATTATATACGATATTTACCTTCAGCATTTCATGAACATTATGATTGCCGTTTGTACTCTACAATTTAAATCAATATCTTAGGAGCCATACCGGACGACGCGACACGCGTGGTTAGGCTGAAGTTATCAATGTTGTATACAAAAAAATATTTTAGTTTGTTTTTAGGTATTTATTCTTTACTTTTTCATATATTTATAGAATTCAAAATAAAATACATTAAAAATAATCCAAGTTGGGCGAACTTGCGTTACATTTAAATCTAATGAAATCCAGTCTACATGTTCGACACAACAAGCTGATACGACACTACGACCGTAAAAACATTATGGCTCTGCTACCCGTGCGAAACCGGGGCGGATCGCTAGTTATTATCTAAAATTAAGCAACATTAAAAACCTGACATAAAAGAAAACTAATTCTTAAATAAATAAAAATTGTAATGATCAAGACTAATTAGTTCTGGTATAGCGCCAAGTATGTGTTGCCTGGTGCAGAGATGCGCGTGTAGTAGTAAGCAAGCTGTCAAGTAAAACCTATTTTCGAGCTGTCACTTTTTGTGTTTGCGTCCTTAACCCACACCTATAACACAAGCTTTGCTTAGTTTGGGACTAGATAGCGCTGTGTGGGATGCCTTAGGTATTATTATTATCACTATATATTATAAAATAAAATCCCCCGCCGCATCTGTCTGTCTGTCTGAACGCGATAAACTCAAAATTGAAATATGACGATTATTGTTGAAGAAGTCGGAAAAAAATCAAGCCGGTTGGGAGCTTTCATCGAGAAAGCTGCCTAATCCTTTTGTGATATAACAAAATATTGTATGGTGGAATTGGAATTGTGTCTCTTTTATAGGACTAAAGAAAAGTCCGTTATTGCATATACCTATCTTTTATGGATAGCTTACTATACCTATTTTTATGGTGTAATATGATGAGGTAATTGGAAAGCAGTTTATACGGATATGGTATTAATCCTTATCAAATTATATACGATATTTACCTTGAGCATTTCATTCACATTATGATTGCTCGTTATACTATACAATTTAAATCAATATCTTAGGAGCGATACCGGATGACGCGACACGCGTGGTTAGGCCGAAGTTATCAATCTTGTATACAAAGAAATATTGTGTTTATTTTTTTATGTATTTATTCCTTACTTTTTCAAATATTTATAGAATTGAAAATAAAATACATTAAAAATAATCCAAGTAGGACGAACTTGCGTTACATTTACCTAAATCTAATTAAATCTGGTCCACATGTTCGACACAACAAGCTGATACAACACTACGACAGTAAAAACATTATGGCTCTGCTACCCGTGCGAAACAGGGGCGGGTCGCTAGTTATTATCTAAAATAAAGCACCATTAAAAAGCTTACATAAAAGAAAACTAATTCTTAAATAAATAAAAATAATAATGATCAAGACTTATTAATTCTGGTAATAGTGACAAGTATGTGTGCCTGGTGCAGATGCGCGTGTAGTTGTAAGCAAGCTGTCAAGTAAAACCTATTTTCGAGCTGTCACTTTTTGTAATTGCGTCCTTAAAGAAATCTGCTCGCTTTTTTTATACAGTTTGACGCATTTTGACGGCTCTAACTGAAGTCAGTTTGCTTTTTTTTTAAATATTTATTCACAATAATAAGTGGCCAGTACCATTTTGCGTCTTCATATAAAAGGTTCGTATTTTAATATTGAAAAAGACAACGGGAGTGACGGATTTTCATACAACATTCCTCTCTCTTCTAGCGGGAATAATGGGTTTTCATACATTTTTCTCTCCCACGGGAATAAAGAATGACTTTCTGCCTTCTTATTTAAGAAGTACCTATTAGAGTGTAGTTCAAATACATTTATTTTACAGGCCTCCGAACAGATGTATATTTATTCGAGATAAAAAAAAAGCTGTGCCCTATACCTATAAATACAAACATTTTAATTTCACGGGTTGTTGCGTTAGCTCTTTTTGGGAACACCTACTTATATATGACTAGTGTTAAATAAACTTATTATTATTTAATTAATGATGATTAAGTATGCTAGGTAAATAAAGGTAATAGGTAATAGCAGTTTGTATACCTACAACTTAAATTTTTTTAAATGAAACTTTTTTTAGCTGTCGGAAAAATTTCATTGTCTTAGTCTTACTCTGTCGTTACCCATGCCATATAGGTACGCTTTGACGTCATATACAGGCTGAAATTTTTATCACCATGTAAATTTTAATGATCTTTGGTAAAAAGTAGATTAACATCTTTATTCCTTTTAGTATCGTTCAATACGGAATCGTTGAGATATTACTACACAAACTTTTCTAGTCTAGTCACCAATGACGGGGACCGGACGTACCATAGCGCCACGCGCCACGGTTGTTGGATTGTTCAAAGAAATCGGCGATTTTGTCTTCCAACTGCTAGCCTCGGCCTACCGCGCCCTTCAGCATGTAACTTCACCACTCAAAATGTCACAATGCACCATTTTGTAGTGTAGGTACAATCAAACTTTATCCGGATCCGGATTGTGCCTTTCCGGATCCGGCGGATCCTAACGAAGGCATAAGCCGCATCGCAGTAACCAGTTTTAGGTGTCGTGTGCCTGCCCAAGCACGCCTATATCGTTGTATTCCGATCCGCCATAAACCTACCTACCTACGAGTACTTGCGGTGTGAATAGGTACATTGTCGGGGGCGGCTGGCGAAATGGTTGCGCTAGTGACTGAATGAATAGGTCCAACAGGGCGCGGCGGGCGCCCCGCCTGCCCCCCATTCCCACTGTACTTCTTTGTTTATGAATCGTAGGTATAGAAAAGAAGGTAACCAACCTTTATTAATAATTATTGTTAATAACTATTTATCATGAAAATTTAACCTATATTTTATATTTACGAAATGGCTTTATTAATTAGTGGTAAGTACCAGTGTAGAAAAATTTTAGATGGTGATAAAAATGTTACCCTATATCGGTACACTTTCTTTGTCCTTATAATTACCAGTAAACACCTACGTACTACAAATTTGATTATAAAAATGTACCTACAATAACAATATAGTCGCTGATTATATTTACGAAATAAATAATTAGATAACGTGTACCTACATAACGTAGGTATAGAAGTCTCACATGTACTGTACATACCTACCTACCTACTGATACACCAATCTGTTTTTTAAAATTAATTCATAAGTTATACTTACATAAGCTTATTTTCGAAAAACGTTCAAAGTAAAATTATCTCGATAATGGTTCGTTTTGCCATAACGCATTATAAGGTCTAGATCTCTAATGAATTACCAGTAGGTATGTAACCCTTTATGCCGACGTGAATCATCGAATGTAACGGAGGTAGGTAGGTACTGGCAATGGAACTAATTACCTCGCTTTCGTTTAGGTGTATAGGGAACAGCACTGATAACAATTGACGTTCACTAGTAGTAATGTGCTTATTGGTGATGCACCAGGACCGTGAGCTGCACTTTAATTGATAATCTTCGACAAGCTTTCGATTAACCAGCTCCGACGACGACAAATCACTGAAAAATATTTATAATTTGAAGATCATTATCTAACTTATCTAACTATTAGGTATAAATTTATTCATTTATATGGTAGCTAACATTTTGTTATTTTAGTTTTAAAAATTGAATCTATTCATTTTTCGGCATATACCTTGATTCCATTAGGAAATCGTTACGGGCATACCTAGGATAAATTAAATGATGTGACTGGTCAACATTATTATTTAAAGTCTACAGGTACCTAGGTAGATAAGTGTTAATAAAAATATAGTGAGAAAAAGGTGTAAGGGGCGTTTCTAAGACATGGCCATAATGTGGCCAACACATTGACATGGCCAACAGCAAATCACTCTTTTGTCTACAGAACAGGCTAATGCGCATGTGCTGATAATAAATCAATTTCAATCACATTTGGCAAAAAAAAGATTTCGGCATGAAAACTGCAACAGGCTAATTATGACATTCCTATTTGTTAAATAAACTAAAAGTGTTTAGAGTTTGTTTAGGTGCGAAGTCAGATATAAATAATAAGTAGGCAGGTAGGTAGGTACCAACAGCTAGCGACGAACTTCTTGTTTGGTCTGATGTCGAAGCGAGTAGCGAGCGTCGCTGTAAGAAAAAATCGGCCAATATTGGCCAATTGCGAGTCGAACGGCGTACTGTACCGCCACTGTACCATATTAAAAAACGTTTCTTGTATTGGTACCCATTTTTTTTTTATTTTTATTCATTGTTCATAGTAGTAGGTACACACTCCATGAAAATTTCAAAATAATGTAAGCAATGATCTCACAATTACCAATCACCAAAAAGGCTTAAAAAAGCACGTTTCTTGTATGGGGACACCCTTTAATTTTTAATTTAATTATATTTTTATTACTTATTTCTTGTTATATAGCAGCCATACAGTATCTACAGTTCTTTCATTGTTGCTTTCCAGCATTGCAGAATTTAACGTTTAAAAATTCAACGTTTCTAAAATGTTTTTTTACAGCTCTATCATTCTAGTAAATAAAATTAACATTGATACGAGTTTTTATCCATGGTTTCGCGAGTCAGGAGGAAAACGTACACATCCTGTTTCTGATGATAAATTGCCAGCCCACCACAAAATAACACATAAAAAATTAAGTAAAAGTCGATGTTATTATAGACATTAAAAAAACTATTTGTAATTTTTTTGGATTTGTATGTCAGTTGCACGTTTCGGAAATACAAATTTGTTATTTTATGAAATCAACATATAAAAAAAATAAACATTTTGTGTATTGGAGATTTGTGGAATATATTTGCAACGTCAGCATTGTATGAATTGAACATAATGATTCGTAGCGAATACGTAACTTCATTATAAATATTAAAATAAGTAATAATCATGTCACCTACGTACCTATTTTACATTTTAAACATATTTCCGAACTTAACTGAAATAAGAGTAAACTAACTCTCTTACTCAGAGGTTCATTCTGACACCTATTTAAAAAACGCAAAAGTCCATAGGTACGGCACGTAGAACGCATGTACGATACGCTGACGCGACGGTAGTATTAAATTCGAAAAAGGTCTCATAACATCGATATAGGTATATGTCTCAAAATAAGAAAGAATATTACGAATGCTGTTAGTTGACGCTAAAGATTTTCGTTCATATTAAAGGCATAGTTTCAATAGAGCAATTTCAGTATTATAATAGGTCAATTTTCTCTGCTAATCTTTGTGACACAGGCATCAGTGGCGTATCCAGGATTCAAGCTTGGGGCGAGAAGGCATATTTTTCATTGAACTTAAAAGACTATATTAATGCAAGGTACGTGCTACGATGTTAATACGGAAGCTCGGGAGTTTTGGTTAATTCATAAAGATATCCGATACAAATAATTCCTAAAAACACAGCTAGCTCGAAGGGATCGTAGACCTAAGTACTTGATAGTAATTTTAACTTGACCTTGACCTCCTCAACGCGTTCCGGAGAAAAAGGGTCTAGACAAACCGATAGACATACAGACGGACAACGAAGTGATCCTATAGGGGCCCCATTTTAGGGTTCCTTACATCAAAGGACATTGTGGTATCCGTCTGTCTGCCTATCTGTACTTTCTTCGAATCTACTAAATACAAAAGTTGAAATTCAATACTTTTACAGAGTTTAGCGACCCAATACAAACGTATAGCGTAAATGAAAGATTTCCATTTTGGGGCGGGAAGTAGAAAATTAAAAAAAAAACATTAAGGGCTCCCAATAGTCATGTGTCAATTGAAAGTGCTTATTGAAAGTGATTATATAAAGTACAAGCATATTTTATTTATAATTTTAATATATATTATATATTATATATATATATTAATATTCAATATTTTAATATTAACCCTGATATTAAAGAAAATTGATTATCCCCCTTATCTATCACCGAAACTGTAGCGACTAAAATAAAATAAAAAAATACGAAATATAGAGCTTCATTTAAATTTTACAGAAAAAACTAAGCGACAAACGAATAAAATTATCACTTTGGAGGCAAATTACATAATTTAAAAAAAAAATCTTAAGTGCGTCATAGTTAATATCAAATGAAAGTGCTCGTTATGAGACATAGATAATTCTTTTTTATAATGTAATAATTACAAAATGCATAGTTTAGTAGATATCAAAGAAAATACTACTAATATTATAAATGCGAAAGTTTGTATGTATGGATGTTTGTTGCTTTTTCACGCAAAAACTACTGAATGAATTTTGATGAAACTTTACAATAATATAGTTTATATACCAGGATATCACATAGGCTATAAATAACAAAGATACTAGCTTTCTGATCGTGGCTTCACTCGAATGGACTACACATTTTACACTGATTTTAAAAATTCTTTCACCTATAGAAAGCTACATTGTCAACGTAGGCAATATTTATTTTCAAACTAGGTTTTGGGGGCGAGGTGGAGGAAGAAGTCGCTCATCGATTAGTGCGCGACCCGAACGCGGACAGACGCGTATGGATGGACGTCATTGACGGTTGCATCCGTTTTGCGAATTTTTAAGGCACTGATGATTTATTAAAAACGCACTGTACCTATGTAATGTAATAGGTAGGTAGTAAAAAAAAGGACTTTTTAGGGAGTATAGAGAGTTGATAAGGAAGAGGTAGGGTAACGGGATAGGCGGACAGAGTAGATTAAGTATAGGTGGAAAGGAGGAGCGGTGGTGGATGGAATGGGAAGGGGAACGTTTCTGTAGTTCACCCAGGCGGAGCCATGTACGACCGCTAGTATATTATAATCTCTCATTGCCCCCTGTATCTCAGAAACTACTAAGCCTAGAATTAAATAAAAAATCAGGAACATGTTGCCTCACTCATAGTTTACCGGAAAATCTATACGAATGTCTTTTCATTCCCACAGGAAACGAGAAATATTCATGAAGAGAAAATGCATAGTTATAAAATGTGTTGCTTATTTTTACTGAGAACCAATAAGTTCAATTTGTCTAGCGGTTAGGTAGGTTATTTACACGAAGGAGCCACACTAGGTGACGTGACCCTATCCGCGCGAGTCCGACTCGCACTTCACCGGTTCTTTTTAAGATTCACAACCCTAAAAATGCCATGTTTGAACAGATCTAGTTACGTATAGTATAGTCAGCATTTAAAGAACACTATACCTATTTAATAATATTAGGTACTTTTATTATGTAAATAATTTACTATTTTACTGAGTATTAAATAGAAATGTATAATTTTCAAATTGCAGCGTAGATCTTCTAGCGAATGTTTTTAACTAAATTTATGTCAATGTGTTTGGGGGGGGGGGGGGGGGGGAGGCACGGGCGCCCTCCCTGAATACGCCACTGACAGGCATGACACGAACATTGTTTTTTTTTTTAAAGTTACACCATTAAAAACAAGATTTTTTAATACTCACCGATTTAATACGAAAAAACGCAAAGTTCTTGCAGGATTACCATTATTATACTTTCTTTTCTTTTCGTGTCTCGGTTTGTTTGTGTCATTTGCGGAAGTGTCTTTGTCTGTTTGTTCCGTAGCATCACTTGGTTTTTCTGCATCTATAAATATTCCGCCCTCATCGTTTACATATATCTTTTTGCCATAAGAATCTGTCATGCTCAACCAATTAGGTTTTACTATATTATCTAAGCTGGGTTCTTGTTTAGAACTAATATTTATGTCACAAGAATTTTCACCCTTGGTACCTAAACCGGATTTGTAATTTATATTTAAATTTTTGCCGTTAAAATTTATAGTTGTCTGGTTGTCCAAAGATATATCATAATGGTTTTCACTATTGACCACAACACTTGTGCTGTTAGGTGAATCAACAGTTATTTTACCATTGAATCGATCTACTGATACAGTAGCAAAATTAGAATGTTCAATTGTATGCCTAATCAGTACAGACACATACCCTTCATTATTTCCTGATTCATCTTTTTGAACCCTTTTACGTTTAAAATTGACAGTCGTAGGAGTAAAATCGGTGGAAAATCGTACCGACGTGACATCCGAATGTAAAGGTTTTTTATCGTCTTTGTTGTTTATCCAAAAAGGGTATATTTCATCTTCTTCGACTACGTAATAACTAATCACTCTCGTCTTATTAGGAAAAGTAATGATTTGCTCTCCTTTGCTATTAAGAATAATATAGGTGCCGTCAGTTCTTTTACTAAACATTTCTCCTAAATAATAATCAGAAGCGGCACACACTAACAATTTTTCTAGGTTTTTATATACGCCATTGCAATAATGTCGTTTTTGGCCAGTTCTGTCAATCGATTCAAATTCGTTAATGTGCATCTCCATTTCAACAGTTTTTTGTGAAATATTTTCAAATAAAATGCTCTTGGTAGATTTGTTACTTGTCTTATCATGTGCGAGTAACTTAATACTTGATAGCTTTGTTTGATGTGATTTAGTTTTACCTATGCTAACAGGACTTGTCAAATTTGATTCATGACTAATAGGTTGTTTCCCACATTTAGTTATGCAAAAATAAGACCCATCTGAAATAAGAATCTCTACGTCACCACATTTTTTGAAAATTATAACTTCACCTTTTAAATTTATACAACGCATATCTTCATCTATATCGTCTTTTGGTTGAACATAAAACTGTTTTATGTGAGAAATATGTGATGAATTTTCTTCATATACGCTTTCAATTATTAGACCATTAGGCCATGTAATAGAAAACGAGTGATAGTACTTTTTATTAGGCTTTAAGGACAACGATGTAGTGTTAGACATTGATGGACCTTTAAAAAGTTTACTGGTATTAAAAACTTCTGATTTCACAACATGCGGGATAAAATAAGATTGTTTTGAAATATTTATTATAGCATTATCTTTCGTTGTGATTCGAAAAGACTCACAAGCCTCTAATAAATCTTGTCGCACGTAATCACCTAGAGCTTTGTGAACCCAAAACTCATTTATTCCATTACCTGGAATTACATTAAGGGTTACGTATTCGATATCCATTGGTATTATCATGAAGTACTCTGTAGATACTTTGGTACCATCTTCAGAAAAAAAAGTTGCATTTTTTCCAAACGCCTCCACTCTTCTATTACCTAGGTCATAGCCTGAAAATGGCTTTATGCTTTCTTTAATTGAATCGCTGGATTGAAACGCTTTATTCACAAAACTTAAATTTTTTGGCGTAGAACTGGAAGGTAATTTACTCTTTCTGCTACTTTTAGAATCTGGAATTATTGTTGATCCTGTAGCAGTCATATTTTTCTTAGATGAATGCTTGATTTCGGTTGACTCAGTTTCAGTACTAGTGTCTTTAAATTGTGATATTTCTTGATGTTTTAAAGAGCCTTCCATAAAAAAGTTTATTTCATTTTCTGGGTTGTTCAAGCATGTTTTAATGCCAAATATGTCTATGATATCTCTATACGACGCATTTAATGTCACAGCTTTCTCATATGAAGCTTCCTCGTTTTTAATCCAGTCATAATGTTCATCTAAGTCAAAATTGAAGAAATCTTGCAAGCACACTGGGCTTTGTATATGAGAGTGCCATTCTTCATGTGACATGCCATCATTATCATGACTATTAAAAAACATTAGTATAATGCAGTCCGTAGCCTGGGAGTACTTGTAGTCAACACAATTATAAGTATTAAAAGCCTCTAATAAAATTTGGAAAGAATGTATACCTTCAAAATCCTCAAAATAATTAAAATCGTCTATTATATGATCACTTTGCAGATTGGTAAATATTTCACCAGCATCGGTTACGTCGGCAAACTCAAAGAAAAATAGTTTTGTTTTAGTATCAGAGTCATACAGTAAATTGTATTCAGATATACTGTTTTCACTATTCGATGAAGAAGATAATGATGATGATTGGGTGGTTGAGCGATGAGTGAAATAATTTATAGAGTAAGGCACGGTAAGAATAGTACGTTTTAAGTACATGTTTTTAAACTCTTCTATAGTTTTCTGAACTATATGACATTTTTTGATTGAACTACGATTATCGTACAATTTTTTACACGAGCAAATATGAAGAATTTTTGTCAGTTCCGAAGTTTCTATGTTTTCCTTTCGTAACCTAGAAAATAACAAGCTTAAATGAAAACTTAATTTCTCTTCAAATTCGCCTTCAATTCTATTTTGATTTTGCCATAATTTATGGATGGGCATCCCTAGTAACATTATGTATACAATATGTTCTAAGTTCACACTTTCAATATGAAATGTAATGTAGTTAGAGTAATCACCAAAATTTACGATTATCGGGTCTTTCTGACTCTTTAGCTCTTCCCCATAAGACAAACGATAACTTTTCTTGTTAGTATCTTTTTTCGTTAATACATGGAATATTTTATTTGCTAATGTCTGCGCTTTTTCGACCTTGTCTTCATATTTCACGTGTGGCACGTGTGAAGATACTCGTACAGTAGTTCTTCGTGGTGGTTTTGGGCTACTTATTTCACAAGGGAAAAGTTCTTTGTCACTTACAGTTTGAAGCATACTTTCTAGAACGGAGTAAATTGTAATACATTCAAGTGGTATGTTATCAATCTTTCGATGATAACACTGAGTAAGACTAGAATCTGATTCTATTTCATACGGCACTTCAACTATTGCCATATTATCCAAATAATGTAAATGCTGACGGCTCAAGTCTTGTATATCATATAGAAGATAGCATATATCGTCGTAAATACTTTCTGCATCTCCGATTTTATTAACTTTATTGTAAGGTGGAGTGAAAATAATGAAAGCAGTATTTTTATAATCGTCTGCAGAATCATGACGTATTCGAAGCTCTTGAAGAGTATTCCAAAACTTAAAGTGCTTCTCTGTTAACCCTTCCAATCGGCTTTGTCCCCTTTTTGTTCCATAAAACTGAGTAGATGCTAACTTGACACTAATAGGATCTATTCTTATTTGTACAATAGCTGTCAGAGGGACTCCAATTTTGATTAACCATGCAGCTAAATATGGTTCAACGAAACCCGACACAGCAACATAAATGTTAGGTCCGTCATTGGGATAATCATCTACATACACTCTATCACGCCATTCTTCTCCTCTGACTCGGAGAGAAGTGTTATATTTTTTATTGATAGGGCCATCATGTCCATCTCCGATTTTTTCAGTGGGAATAGGTACAGAAGGTACTTGTGCGGGTCCAGTATTTTTTACTTCCGCTCTATCAAGCATAATAGCAGATTCTCTTTCCATGCCTTGTTTCACTTCCACCTTTTGTCGTTTTATAAATAGATATTCGTCCTTAATTTGTAATATAAGATATTTAATAATTAAAGCTAGAATATCGGCAGGAATATCCCTTTTGTCTCGAAGGTATGCAAAACCTGCTTCAAATACTCGAAGAGATTCATCTTTTGTGTTCTTTTCGACTCCAAGTTGATTAACCATAAAAATTGTTTCAGTTTTGCAAATGTTTTTTATGACAAATCGTTTTTCTTTAGTTGCAAATGTTTCAAATTTATTTAAATAAATTTGCTCATATTCATTATAAGCAGCCTCTATCATGATTACCTTTACCTTCCATTGGAGATCATCTAAAATGGCATTTTCTATAAATTTTCGCCATAGATCTTCATCTGCTGTATTTTTTACCTTTTTTGGTCCCATTACTTTTTATATAAAATATGTTTAAACTTATCACTCAGTTTTGCTCAATACAAGAGCACCATTGAATTGAACCATTGAGTGACCATTGATTTTAATATTTTCAGATTTTAATGCTTTGACAGGAAACAAATGAAACAGTGTCATATTATCCATGGAACTAGTAAGTACTTCGTACAACTGGAATGAGCTGTACGAAGAAATTTCGAGGTCCTAGAATTTTTACCTTGAAAACGAATTAAAAAGATAAAAGTAACAAGGACGTTAGTAGGTGCCATATTGTCTCTTTTTGAATAGGGTGACAAAGTTACGCAGGATAAATAAGACCATAACAGGAATTTTTCAATTTTCGACTAAGATCGAACAAAACTCTCTAAGCCTATCTTAACCCGTGACACTGAAGTAAACTTTTTTTACATGAGTTTAAAGATTTCTGTATGTCCGTGTCAATAACCTATGTCGTAATTTAGTAAATTAGAACCTTTAATTCGAACATTTGCCAAAATTTGTTTAGCAGGTTCCACATTAAAATGCTACAAACATACATCAGTATTGTTATGGAGTAAAAAAACTTACATGAATGATGGGAATCAACTTACATTAATTATTAACAAGTAATTTTAATATTTATAAGGGATCATAAACCACGAACGTAAGCACTGAAAATGAGGTCTGGCGTGGGCACCGCGTAGTACAACTCGCGATAGCATCAAAAATATTGGTTGGATTTGTACAAAATACTGTTAATCATCAAATTTACCAAAAAAAAAAATTACTAAACGGCAGTAGCCCGACTCCTATCCACCTCGATAAAAAAGTAAAAGCAAGCAAACATAAGTTCAAGAGAGCTAGTCACTAAAAGCGGCAACCCGCAGAAAATATGATCAATCGACGGAGGCTTCTCAAATCCAAAATAAATTGTGAAGCAGTTAGTAACTTTAAAAATTAAAGCTTCAAATATCGATATCTCAATCATCTTAGTAAATTAGCAGCATGCTTCCTTCATGTATAATACCCTTTTGAATACAAATCTGCCATTGATTACAGAAATAAAGCTACATAGAATGTAATTCATAATTGGATGGCTGACAGCCTTTATTTACATAATAGTTAAATCCCACAGAAGTAAAGCTCCAAGCGCGACAAGTTGCGTAGGTACTTTTGCACGCCGAAGCCTTTAGCACCATCACTCAGGAAATATCTCGTTGAAACGATCACAATGAGCCTAAACACGCTATTAAAAAGGTCAAGGATTCTGTAGATATATATGTTTGAAATATATTTCTCATATATATTGTCGCACTTCAACGCCTTGAGCGCACGTCGGAATTTGAAAACATAAGTTCGTACAGGCAACCAAGCTCCTTTCTTTCCCAAAAAAACCCAACAATCTCAAAAATTCCCAATCATTCGGCGGATAAAAATGGATTTAAAAGACTCTAGGTACCGAAACATTATTTCTAGGGCGGAAATGTCTAAAAATTCTAAGGATCTCAAATATTAATAATGATGGCCTCCTTCCTTTCGATTGGCACCAGAGATACGGACAGATTCAATACCCCATCGAAATCACACACACAAGTCTCTCAAATGCATATATGACGTCAAATTCATTACCCGTATGGTGTCAGGTCTGTAACTAGAATGACGTCAGATCTGTAACTAAATTATTTTCCTACTTTAACGAAAAACGTTTCTCTTTACAACAGTATAAATAGGTTTCCATCTTTCATATTCATTGAAATATCTGGCAACCTATTATTATGGCCACATCATAGGCAAAAGAGGGCAAAAGGCAACTACCAAAGTATTATTACTAACTAATCTAAACATTATGGACACCTTAATACTATAACGTCAAAAACTTCAACTTTGACTAATGTCAAAATTCCCCAAATTCTCGTTTCAGTTGCCAGTATAAAACCATAAATTAAGACTTTCGTTTTAAATATTAGTAAAAATTTTAACAAATATGAAATATAACATAATAAGTTTTAAAAATACTATTATCATCCGCATACCAAGATATATTAAAAACCAGAAGTCACACAAAATAGATATTAGATGTGTATTAGTATCTATTTCTAATAATATATATTTATATTTATAATTTAGATCTAAAAAAAAATAAGTTTCCTAGAAAAAAATCTACAGATTTCGCTGTTCTCGCAATTATCGGAGGAAATTGAACAAAATTGTACGACAAAAAAATTTCAAAGAAAGTTATGGACCAATTTTCGATGTGCTACCATACTTAGCCACGCAAGCTCTTGCATTTTTTGACGCTAGTGTTTTCGTCTACCTTTATAACTTTTTGAAATAAGGCCGAATCTTACTTCCTAGGGTAGCTAATCTGATAATCATTCAATGAAAAGGGCATCTGGTCAAGCCAGGGTTTTCGACCGTTTCTAAAATTTTATTTTTCAAACTTGTAGACAATTTACCAGTCTCGGAAGCTTTTCTATTTTTTCAACATTAATTCTTCCGTTTTTAAAACAATCAACTTTTTGTCTGAAAAAAAAAGGGAAATTTCGTCTTTTTCACCATTTTCGATTTTCCGATAAAGTTACGAACCGATTTTAGAAAATTTAGTATTTTACAATGCTCTGAAAGCTCTTGATTTTTTTGCCTGCACTGTCTTTTATCTATCATCATAAATATTGGAAATATAGGCAAATTTATTTCACTCCTATACGAAAACGATCTAATAAACATATTCATTGTTACAAAAAGGTTTTATAAAAATAATGATTAAGAATGCGTCATCGTTTATTCTGATAAGCGGAAATATGTACTATGTATTTATGTAATATATAATATGTACGTAATATGTATTTATGTATTTGATATTGTGAACAAGATGAAAATAAATTTAAGTTACCAACCGATTCTGTTATCTTTTATTGTTATAATTACTGTACTTACTCGACATTGAACGAAATCTGTACCTACCTTCGTTATGAAAAAAAATTGACCTCATTTTCGGTTTCAACACACTAAAAAACATTCACAGTAGATGATATTATCAAATCAAAATTCGAAAAAAAAAAATTTTGTGGACCTCTGTTATATTCATATTTTGCTAATAGCTTGTCAACCTACGTTGATGCTTTTTAGGTACGTTTCTTTTTCATTTATTATGAATTCTTGCTTAGTCAAGGACTACTATAAGTTTGCGTTAACGGATACCCAAATAAAGCTAAATTACGGTACGTAAATAATGTTTAAAAAGAAAAGAAGATAGACAGAAATAAAACTGCAAAAGAAAACAGAAATAAAATTGTTTAGTAAAAACCCTGCAAAAACAAAGAATCGACTTCTTTAATTTGCTACAGCTTTAAATTTAGTGAACTGATTTCGATAATTATTTCACAGTATCTACCCTAAGTTATAAAATAGTGACTAAACACATGCTTTTATGTAACCTTTATAGGCCACTAATTACCTACCCTAAAAAAAGTGTTCATCAATAGTCGAGCAATGGATGACCCCCAGAATAAAAAACGAGAAATGTGAAGAGGAAAAAATATGCGTCTCTGACTTCACCTCCGCTCGGCGACTGTGTACAACCAGCGGCGTGAAATAGCAGCTCGGATATGGAACGGCCAAAGTGGCGTATTAGACCAGCTGATTTCGATAATTCTTTCACTGTATCTACCCTATGTTGAAAAATAGTGACCAAACACAAAAATCATCAAAATGGATTCAGAACTTTTAGAAGAAGTGACATTAGAATGCGACGTGAGATCATTGCGTTGCGAAGCAATGCCATTACCTAACTTTTGTAGGCCACTAATTACCTACCCTAAGAAAAATGTTCAACAGTCGAGCAATGGATGAACCCCATAATAAAAAAACGAGAAATTTGAAGAGGAAAAATAATGCGTCAGCGGAAATTATAGGTCCTGTATCGTAACTATCATGACGCATAGTTTTTTATTCTTCGGTTCCTTCATAATAAAATCTAAATTCACCATAGTACTTTTCCCAGTGTAGTAGTACAATATTTTATGCTAGCCACACAGAAGTGGTGTAGAAAGAGATAGTTAGGCACCCGGTTACTTCCCTTTCGCACTTTTTTTTTTAATCACCAGTTTACGTATGACCACGCTTATGTTAGAGAGATAACATTCCAGTTGTACGTAGTACATATTAGTTCCATGGTCATATTTTGAAATAGAAAAAAAGAGTATCTAGATAATGGTTGCATGGGTTGCATCGGTTGCTTCACCGTTGCATCTCAGATATCGACATTCAGAGCTCGGAGGGCATAAAAGTACGAACTTACTAGAAGCCCTCGTCTGCGTTTACCGTATAACCACTCATACTATAGCTAGCCGGTGTATGATAAGGAGTTTTAGTCCGAGTTTTAGTGAGCAAGGTCCCCGCGCGGCGCTCTTCCCCCCGAAAAATTCCCTTTCAACCCCTTGAGAATACGAAACACAGAACAATTTAAACCTACTTCTGATACGAAATGCATGGAACTAATTTCACTCCGATACTGTGGACTGACATTTATGACTCTGTGGCGACATGGCCACACTCTCTACTCACACTGGCAACACCAGAAGCTGTACTGGCAGTAGTGGCAGTCAACACGACTCAACACAAACACTGTCAGAGGTAACCTATATATATACTGTATTATCTATGGTCAGAGGCCAGAGGTAGGCCAGAGGCAGTGTTGCCAACTTAGGGGTTTTCCCCCCAGATTTAGGGCGTAAATAAGTGAGATGGGATTTTTTTAGGGCTCTAAAATTTTTAGGGGTATTTTCAGGGATTTTTTGACTCTTTAATATTTTTAAATTGATAATATTATGTTAATATTTATTTCTTGCCTTAGCGACTTATAACGACATCTAGTACGTAATTCTACAACCACTCTGTGGTGACTGGCGGCAATACTGGCGGCCATTTTATTTATTGTCTGTGCATATGCTGGTTATTGTTGTGACTGTGACTTAAACTTGAAACTTGAACGTATGTTTGACATTAGCTTATGTCATATGTCATATAGGATACCGCCAAAAAAATAGGTTATGATAAGAATATTCTTACGACGATTGTTATTTCGATTTTGGTTTGTATTGTGTGTCGACAAGAAATGTGTTAATGATGCCTAAGGAAAATAAATATAAAAAAACGTACAGTCAGAAGTACACGAAGATTTGGGAAACAGATCCACATCTAAAAGGTAAATAGATTTCATTACATTTTTGTAATTTATAAATGATCAAGACAAACAATTCAATTGTAAATCATTACGAATTTATATTTATTTATTTTTTAGGGCCACAACTCAATAATTAAGGCGATTTTAGGGGTTTTTGACCCAAATTTAGGGATAAATATTTTTGAGAGTTGGCAACACTGGCCAGAGGCTGGATCACGGCTGGAGCTGGATCAACAAACTGTGGACCAGACGAAGATTTCATCGAACCTAGTTTCAAATTCAAATGATTCCTTCGATGAACCCTGCTTCGAGGAGACGAAACAGATATCGATACGAAGACTTCAAGCTCTCGGTGCGCTCATACAAACGCGATTCCCTGTAGCTTTTTTGTTTCGTATTTTCACGTTGTAATTCTATAATAAATTAGTGATCGTGTTCCCGAGTGTTATTATTCTTGGCCACGAATCCTAAATTTGGTGACCCCGAAGGAGGCGTCGTGGGTAGCATCAGAACCGGTGTCAGTCAAAAATCGACAGTTCGATTTCCGATCATTCACGAAGAGACGGCGGCTTGATGTGGGCGGACAGTCGGTTGCCGCCAGAGTAGCCTGGTCGTTCTTGAATGCACAGGGTTGAGTGCATTTGCTAGCCTGTGATTGGTATAGCTTGTGATACCAACAGATATTGTTTGAACGGCGGGGGCTGTTAGATCTTGAACGTGGGCGAACTTCCCATTGAGTGAGGTTACCAAAATTTTGTGTAAGTCAACCTGTTGTGTAAGTAGTGCTACTTGTTTATAAAGATTGGCTAGTACCTCGTTTGGAGCTGTTGTCGCAGTGTGAGCAGCAGCAGAAATGACTGGCGCAGGAGTAATTTCCAAAACCTTGTCTGCGATTTCGGTCAATTTGTTGAGAGGTTGGTTGGACTGTTCTGCGAGGATGGCTTGAATCAAAGATGGCATTCGGTTGAGCCATAGCTGCGTGAGGACATGGTCCGACAGCGTGGAACGTGTGAGTGTGCGTAGGGGCCGAAGAAATTGTGATGGCTTTCTATCACCCAGTTCCTCGGTACTTTTCTTTAAAGTGAACATTTTATTTTTAACTTTTTAGTTTATGTTATTGAAGTCGGTTTTTATTTTTTTTTTAAATTATTTTTTTCACATAAACAATCAAAGTAAACTATATAACTACACAATGCTGTATTGTGACAAGAAGATACAGAAATAAATAAGTTAACTATTTTTCAAGCAACCTTATTTTGAAGTCGATTTTACTTTCTTGAAGATATCCTTGTCTTTTTTGACATAAGTATAAAACTGAGCGCAAGTCATTTTAATATTATAATGATTAATCAAAATAGTTCCAAGGCATGCTTCAACTGTTCCCATGACAACCCGTATCTTTCCATGTATCTTTCATCTGACCATTGAGTTGTCATCGGGGAAAATATCCTGTTATCATTGAGTTCAGGAAAAAAGGGGACATATAGCAATACCTACGGAACTATGTTGTGTAATACGGTGACAGTCTCGAATATGTGGGACCTATGGTATCTCTATCTATCGGTAAACGTCAGTCAATGTCAGTGTTATCCTTATATTAGCCAGTACTGCATTGTAAATAGGTTTCAATTCAATAATAAGATTCTCAAACAATTAGGGGATTCAAAAGGAAATTAGAGTTTTATATAATCCCCTAGGGGATCGTAGTGGAACATTGAGTGCTGTGTAGTCCCCTGGGGGACTGGTCTAGGGGATTTTAGTGGAACGAGCGCTTTTTAAGCATACTAAGCGTACGTAGGAATGTGAGATTTGGCATAGTTAAAGTTTATGTGGAGTAGGAATGTAGAAAGCTAAAATCTATAAAGATGAATGATTGAGATGGGACTGTATGACCAATTCAATGAGCAATAGTGAAAAGTATTCAAAGGGGTCAGAGCTTGATTTTTGAGAAAACAAAACTGTATGTTAACATTTTTATTAAATATGTTACTTGAACAGGGAATCAAACCACTTCATTTGATAATCTATATATTAATTCATGAAGAGAAAACTTTGTATTCTTTTTCAAGCATATTGCGCACACGGAGGAGTGTGAGATTCGACATAGGTAAAGTTTATATAGAAAAGGAGTCTCAAAAGCTAAACTCTATACGTGTGTACCTAATATGTGTTACAAATACAGGCGACCATACGAGTTTAATAGTCTGTCGTTTGATACAGTTTGAATTGACTTACTCTCGCCTAATTATTATTGTGGTGGTTTCAAAAAAGTGTGTACCTTACAGTCGAACTTTGACCACAGAGCGACCTCTAGTTTTTGTACTTAATTCAGTAAAGTGTTTTATGTGATGTCATTTTTAGTAATCACGGTCAGTTAGTTTACTCGAAAAATAAGTTCTTGTTATTTTTTAAATTACTAGGTATTATCTTACAGTGCATGCAGTTATTCTCTGTAAGTAATGGGGCACTAAAACATGTTAAATTTGAATTGTACTTTTATACTGTAATGGTGTACCTATTGTTGAAGAGCGAAATAAATACTTTGTATCCAAATGAACTATTCATTGTGCAAAAAAAAAACAATAATATGAAGATCTCTTACCTTATATTCCTCCAATGCAACATGTATTTTACCAAAACTTAAAAAATTAATAACTCAGCACAGGACAATGAAATGTACTTTTCATATAATTTACCTACTTTTTTTCCTAACCCAGGAATAACCTAATGACTAATTATTTCATTTTTAAGTAATACTTAGTCTAACCAAGAGCCTACTTTTAGTTTTTGAGTTTTGAAATGATATTCATTGCGTTAATATGCCAATAAAATATTACTTTTTAATAGTTAGTGTTTGATTTTGCCCTTGATCAACCAAATAAAAAGCATTAAATTTAATGAAATTTTTAATATAATTGTTGATTATCTCTTTAATATATTAAGTAAGCTTAGTAGTACACTTCCGATGAGCGTCTCATTTATTGTCACAACATAACATTTGTTTTACTGTTTCTGGCACAATCCTCACTCTTACAACACAGTGTCCAACATCGTTATTTTTCTCCATACCCAACAGCACAATTAAGTTTAAGAGTCTCGAGATGACCTGTAACAAGTTATAATGATCTTTGAATTATTCTCATCTAACACATCAAACCTACAAAACTGAGATTTAAGCAAATGTTTTGGAAATCCAAAACAATCGGTACTTACATAAGAACTTCAGGCCTTCTTATTTCAGCAATATTGTTTGTATGGTTTAGGTACTGCTGACAAACGTTCCTCAGATATGGCAAGCTGGCAAGTTACGAGAATCAGCTCTATCTAACAAAGCTAGTACTTGAAATTCAATAAATCGTAAATTAGAAGCGTAGGCGACAAAACAATTCAATCAAAAGTATATTTGTCATTTCGTTTTGTTGACACTAGTTGACAGGTGATAACTAAACTAATCAGTGTTGCCAGTGTCTTGTCCACAAAAGTTACCTAAGACTGGTCAAAAAGTAACATTTTCACAAGAAAAGTATTTTATTTTTTTTTATTTTTACTTTTTAATACATTAAGTATTATTATACACAATTTTAATGTTATTTAAGACACTGACCATTATTTCAGTGTTTTTTGAATAATTGTTACATAAGGATTAATCAAATCGACGAGTGTAATCCTGTAAAAGAAAATAAATGCTACAATTAAAACAGTCAATTACTGTTATTTACGTGATCGCAATTTTACACACTTACCACGCGTATATAAATTGTAATAAATCGTCATTTATTACAATTTATTATATTATTATATTAGGTTTATTGTATGTTCCTTGAATTAGTTTTTAAATGCAACTGTAACTGTGATTGGCAATAAAGATTATTATTATTATTATTATTATTATTATTTAAATTCTAAGCTTAATAGCAGGATCTTAATCTTTATTTTTTTTTTTAGCATCTGAAATGTAAACAAAAGTTTTAATGTAGGTATCTTTGTATCTTTCATGCCTATAACTTTGCAACGTTTTGTAAATAAAATATTAACCTTCTCCGTCAATACTGTATTTTATTTTTGCAAGCAACATGGCTTTTGATGGTTAAAATAATATCGCTTCTCTGATACTTCTTTTAGTAGCCATCAAATCTGAAATCGTTTCTGTGTTAAGTCTATTTCTATTATCACATTTTATTAATTTTAATTGGCTGAAAACGCGTTCAACGCCAGCGTTCGAATATGGTAACACAAGCAACAACATTATAACTTTTTTCAAATTAGGAAACAGTAGTTCCCCTGTCACATTTTTCATCTTTAAAACTTTCATCCAATATTCATCCGCGTGCAAGTTTAAACTCTGAGATAATCCTAATTGACTGTAGTCTAAGAAGGCATGCTTCTTCCACTCTCTATTCTATTATCAACGTAAAAAAGGTCTTTGCCCTTGTTTTGTATTTTTTGACACAACAAACAGAAAATGGCTTCACAGAACACTTTTACTCGGACTAAAACCAACTAAAACTCACAAATTCACTCACTCTTTCTATTTCCTCATTCTAGCCATGGAACTAATATGTACTACGTACAACTGGAATAAGCTCTACGAAGAAATTTTGAGGTCCTAGAAATTTGACCTTGAAAACGAATTAAAAAGATAAAAGTAACAAGGACGTTAGTGGGTGCCATATTGTCTCATTCTGATTAGGGTGACAAAGTTACGTAGGATAAATAAGACCATAACAGGAACTTTTTAATTTTCGACTAACATCGAACAAAACTCTCTAAGCCTATCTTAACCCGTGACACTGAAGTAAACTTTTTTTACATGAGTATAAAGATTTCTGTATGTCCGTGTCAATAACCTATTCGTACTTCAGTAAATTAGAACCTTTAATTCGAACATTTGTCAAAATTGGTTTAGCAGATTTCAAATTAAAATGCTACAAACATACATCAGTATAATTATGGAGTAAAAAAACATACATGAATGATGGGAATCAATTTACATTCATTATTAACAAATAATTTTAATATTTATAAGGGATCATAAAAAACGAACGTAAGCACTGAAAATGAGGTCTCGCGTGGCCACCGCGTAGTACAACTTGCGATGGCATCAAAAATACTGGTTGGATTTGTACGAAATACTGTTAAATCATCAAATTTACAAAAAATAAAATAAACGGCAGTAGCCCGACTCACTCCTATTCACCTTGATAGAAAAGTAGAAGCAATCAAACAGAAGGTCAAGAGAGCTAGTCACTAAAAGCTGGCAACCCGCAGAAAATATGATCAATCGACGGAGGCTTCTCACCTAAGAAATAAATTGTGAAGCAGTTAGTAACTCTAAAAATCAAAGCTTCAAATATCGATATCTCAATCACCTTAGTAAATTAGCTGCATGCTCCCTTTATGTATAATACCCTTTTGAAAACAAATCTCCTATTGATTACAGAAATAAAATAAAGCTACCTAGAATGTGATTCATAATTGGATGGCTGACCGCCTTTATTTACAAAATAGTTAAATCCCACAGAAGAAAAGATCCAAGCGCGACAAGTTGCGTAGATACTTTTGCACGCCGAAGCCCTCAGAACCATCACTCAGAAAATTTCCGTTGAAACGATCCCAATGAGCCTAAACACGTTATTAAAAAGGTCAAGGATTCTGTAGATATATATGTTTGAAATATATTTCTCATTTATATTGTCGCACTTCACCGCCTTGAGCGCACGTCGGAACTTGAAAACATAAGTTCGTACAGGCAACCAAGCTCCTTTCTTTCCCAAAAAAACCCAACAATCTCAAAAATTCCCAATCATACGGCGGATAAAAATTGATTTAAAAGACTCTAGGTACCAAAACATTATTTCTAGGGCCGAAATGTCTCAAAATTCAACGTTAGTGCGAAACCTAAGGATCTCAAATATTAATATGATGGCCTCCTTCCTTTCGATTGGCACCAGAGATACGGACAGATTCAATACCCCATCGAAATCACACACACAAGTTTCACAAATGCATATAATATGACGTTAAATTCATTACCCGTATGGTGTCAGATCTGTAACTAGAATGACGTCAGATATTATAACTAAATTATTTTCGTACTTTAACGAAAAACGTTTCTCTTTAAAACAATACATAGGTTTCCATCTTTCATATTCATTGAAATATCTGGCAACCTATTATTTCGGCCACATCATAGGCAAAAGAGGGCAAAAGGCAACTACCAAAGTATTATTATTAACTAATCTAAACATTATGGACACCTTAGTATTATGACGTCAAAAACTTCAACTTTGACAAATGTCAAAATTCCCCAAATTCTCGTTTCAGTTGCCAGCATAAAACCATAAATTAAGACTATCGTTTTAAATATTAATAAAAATTTTAACAAATATGAAATATACCATAACAAGCTTTAAAAATACTATTATCGTCCGCATACCAAGATATATTAAAAACCAGAAGTCACAAAAAATAGAGTGTAAAATAGTGTATTACTATCTATTTCTATAAATATATATTAATAATATAGGTCTAAAAAAATAAGTTTCCTAGAAAAAAATCTACAGATTTCGCTGTTCTCGCAATTATCGGAGGAAATTGAACAAAATTGTACGACAAAAAAATTTCAAAGAAAGTTATGGACCAATTTTCGATGTGCTACCATACTTAGCCACGCAAGCTCTTGCATTTTTTGACGCTAGTGTTTTCGTCTACCTTTATAACTTTTTGAAATAAGGCCGAATCTTACTTTTTAGGGTAGCTAATCTGATAATTATTAAATGAAAAGGGCACATGCTCAAGTCAGGGTTTTCGACCGTTTCTAAAATTTTATTTTTCAAACTTGTAGACAATCTACCAGTCTTGGAAGGTTTTTTATTTTTTCGATATTAATTCTTCCGTTTTTGAAACAATCAACTTTTTGTCCGAAAAATAGGAAAATTTCGACTTTTTCACCGTTTTCGATTTTCCGATAAAGTAACGAACCGATTTTAGAAAATTTAGTATTTTACAATGCTCCGAAAGCTCTTGATTTTTTTGCCATCACTGTCTTTTGTCTATCATCATAAATATTGGAAATATAGGCAAATTTATTAGACTCCTACACGAAAACGATCTAATAAACATATTCATTGTTACAAAAAGTTTTTATAAAAATAATGATTAAGTATGAGTCATCGTTTATTCTGACAAGCGGAAATATGTTCTATGTATTTATGTAATTTATAATATGTATGTAATATGTATTTATGTATTTGATATTGTGAACAAGATGAAAATAAATCAAAGTTACCAGCCGATTTTGTTATCTTTTATTGTAATAATTACTGTACTTACTCGAGATTGAACAAAATCTGTACCTACGTTATGGAGAAAAATTGACCTCATTTTCGGTTTCAACACACTAAAAAACATTAACAGTAGATGATATTAACAAATCAAAATTAAAAAAAAAATTTTTTGCTTCGCAATGCTATTATGTAACCTTTATAGGCAGTGGCCTAATTAGTGAATTACCTACCCTAAAAAAAAGTGTTCATCAATAGTCGAGCAATGGATGACCCCCATAATAAAAACGAGAAATGTGAAGAGGAAAAAATATGCGTCTCTGACTTCACCTCCGCTCGGCGACTGTGTTCAACCAGCGACGTGAAATAGCAGCTCGGATATGGAACGGCCATAGTGGCGTATTAGACCAGCTGATTTCGATAATTCTTCCACTGTATCTACCCTATGTTGAAAAATAGTGACCAAATACAAAAATCATCAAAATGGATTCAGAACTTTCAGAAGAAGTGATATTAGAACGCGACGTGAGATCATGCATTGCAAAGCAATGCAATTACCTAACTTTTGTAGGCTACTAATTACCTACCATAAGAAAAATGTTCAACAGTCGAGCAATGGATGACCCCCATTATATAAAACGAGAAATATGAAGAGGAAAACATAATGCATCAGCGGAAATTATAGATCCTGTATCGTAATTATCATGACGCATAGTTTTTAATTCCTCGGTTCCCTCATAATAAAATCTAAATTCACCATAGTACTTTTCCCAGTATAGTGGTATATTTTATGCTAGCCACACGGAAGTGGTGTAGAAAGAGATAGTTAGGCACCCGGTTACTTTCCTTTCGCACTTTTTTTTTTAATCACCAGTTTACGTATGACCACGCTAATGTTAGAGAGAGCTCCTTCCAGTTGTACGTAGTATATAATAGTTCCATGATTCTAGCAAGCAGTGCGATCAGCGATAGTCACAGGACTCACAGGATACAGCATACAGTGCGATAGAGAAAATCACAGGCATGTCACACTCTATACATATTTTTTGGTGAGATACTGCTGTCTACGTTTTGTAAAAGAAAGTGATGAATGTTATTCAAGTGTCAAATGTGTAAAAGAGATAAAAGACAAAATGTAGGCAGCAACATTTCGAATAATTTGTTTGGTGCAGGTCTTGTCTTCTGTCTATCCAAAGACGAAACCACAGAATAGTCTAAACTATGCAAGACCACAGTTAACATTAAAACGCAAAGTACTCGTTTGGTTTGCGTTCTGTTACACGTAGTTTTCCGATGAGACTACAATTTTATTTTTAATTCCGAAATATAACGCAAAAGTAACGTTTTAAGCCGTGTAACGTAAATGTAACGTGAAGGTGTTAAAAAGTAACGGAAAATGTTACAAAAGTAACGTTCTGGCAACGCTGAAACTAATATAAATGTTTTGTTTTTAAATTACATTGTAGTCAATTGTGGTGAGCTATTCCATCTCCTTAGTGTGACGTCACAGGGGTCATTTGAAGGTAATTACTATTTTTCCCAATATCTTTGATATTAAGTAATTAAAAATAAAACGGATAACAAATTATAGTTCAGTAAGGCTATTCCTCGAAACGGTTTTTCATAAATGGGCAACGCCCATTCTTTGATAGTGTATACTGACACAGTTGGACACAGTCAAATCCACTTTTTGAAGTGAAAACTTCTTTAGCATCGTTGTGATTTGAAAGTCGATGAAACGAAAAAACGACAGTAAAAAGAGACACACATAAATTCATAAGATTTAACGTAAGAGAAAATGAGGTAGGAAGCATTATCCAGTGTTTCTAATATTAGTGGGTCATTTTGTGCTCTGCTTCGTACCCCTTTCACTCGTGTTTACCAAGGCATAGTGGGAGTTTGCTTGGGCCTCAGCGTTGTGCGTGTGTTAATACACGTTTGTGCGCGCATGCGTCGTACAAAGCTTTACATTACAAAAACTGTGGTGTTTTGCATACGTGTACGTATTATCTCTATATTACAACGTGTACATCTCTCGTATCGAAAGCATCCAAAAAAGATTTACCTACAATTCAAGTGTAAAGGTGATGAATATGGATATGAGACAAGGTGCCGTATCATTTTCTTCCTTTTGAGAAAAGAAGGCAAATAGCGGACATTTCATTTTTAATGAAAATTGCACGCGGAAAAATCGACTGCTCTGCCTTACTGGATAAGATTAATTTGTGTGTACCGCGTGGGGTGCCATGCAGACATTACCAACCTATAGCAAAATCTTGGGCTGGCACTAATTACAGCCGAAACTCATTTGTCTTACGGGCGGACAACTCTTTTAATGGTGTTTATAACAGTGACTGCGACTTGGAATTGTTTACATATAAGACTTCTTATGTAAAAAAATCTTCACGGCAAATTTTTTCGGCCTCACGTCTGATGACGGCAGATGATTCGTGTGTGTGATTTGTATTTGTATTAATTGTATTGTTCTTGTTTTTTTAGCTATTTTCATCAGTTTCTGGATGCGAATACCTATTAATAGCTATGTTTATGTAAATTTTAGTATTACTAAATGTAAAAATGCTGTTGGTATTCCAAATAAAATAAAATAAAAATTAATAAAGTTGTAGTGTCTGTCGATTTGTTTCGGCTGGTCTCCGAAACGGCTGACCGATTTCAATGAAACTTTGCTGACGTACATAGGGCAGTACTAGGGGTGACATAGGCTACTTTTTATCTGTCTCTTTCCGTCTGTCTGTCTGTTCAGGCTAATCTCCGAAACGGCTAAACCGATTTCAATGAAACTTTGCAAACGTACAGAAGACGTTACCGGGGGTGACAAAGGCTACTTTTTGTCTGATTTTCTGTCCGTCTGTTTGTCTGTTTCGGTTAATCTCCAAAACTACTTAATTGAATTGCAGACGTACAAAGGGCATTACCGAAAGTGACATAGACTACTTTTTGTCTGTCTGTCTGTACGTCTGTCTATCTGTTCTGGTTAAACTCTGAAACGACTAAATCGATTTCAATGAAAGTTTGCAAACGTAAAGAAGGCATTACCGGGGGGACATAGGCTACTGTTTGTCTGTCCGTCTGTCTGTTCGAACTAATCTCCGAAACGGACCTCCGAAACCTACAATTATTCTCTTCCCGACATTTTACATTCGTCTCATTATCTTGAACCCAAAATTTTTGAAGGTTTCACTTCTACCACGTTTGAATTGCACACGTTTTTTAGCCCTCGACGCAAAAAGAGGGGTGTTATAAGTTTGACGTGTGTGTGTATCTGTGTATCTGTCCGTGGCATCGTAGCTCCCGAAAAGATAAACCGATTTCGATTTTGTTTTTTGTTTTGAAAGAGGAATTAGTCGGGAGTGTTCTTAGCTATGTTTGATGAAAATCAGTCCAAGATGGCCGCCGCCACAAAATATCGGATTTCATATTTTTTCCCTACTCCAGTAATATGGGTATGAAATAAAAGGACTTGACTAGTAGAATGACAAATTTTAAATCCAAGATGGCCGCCACCACATAATAGAGCTTTACATATTTTTTTTTTCAGAACTCTCTCAGTATGGGTATCAAATGAAAGAGCTTGTCTCATACAATAATGTACACTATATTGAAAGGGAATAAGGAATTGTAACTAACGAAATGAAAAACCAAAAACTTGAAAATTATTTTTTGTCTGATCATGTGTGAATTAGTTTACTTAACTAAATTAATAAGTTTAAATATTTTGAAATAAAAATTAAATTTAAATTTTAAAAAACCCCCGACTGGACAAAAAAATCTTTTATGTATCTACCGACATAGATCTGATATGTAAAAATGTAATGAAGCTTTTTACATGTCTCGCTAAAACTCAAAAACGGCTGGACCGGTTTGGCTAATTTTGGTTTTGAAATATTTTTGGAAGTCCAAGGAAGGTTCAAAAGCTGAGAAAATGTGATGAAATTACAAGGAACAACAATGATATAGTAAATGAAGTGAAAATGAAATGGAATTTTATTAATTCAGACAACATAGTCCATCATGTGTTAGTAGTAGACTTACTCTAATGTTAGTATCAAATGTATATTACAATTACTCAATAATTTATATATTTACATCTTTAAAATGGGGCTGTCAATTCTGTCTGCAATGACTGACAAGGCGCTGCCGCGGCCAGCCCGTACTCTGCCAAGTAAGAAGGCTACCCGCTTCTGCCTTACGGTATACAAGTCGTCGGTGTGCCCCTGCAAAAAACAACCACTTCTTTTTCCCTTTTCCCATACAAACTGTTCGTAACTATCAAACAGGGTGCGTTCAAAAATCAATTTCTTTACTCTTTTATCGGCTATCTCAGAAACGGCTCTAATTGTAAAATTTTGTATTTAATAGATAGGTATCATTCCAAAACAGGTTTCTAAATAAGTTTTATGGTTATTAAGTACCAGAGAGCGCTGCAGTAAATGTTTATCTTCGAAACGACTGGACTGATTTTGATATGGTTTTTTGCATTATATAAGTTTCACCCGCGAATAGACAATTTAATAAGTTGTGCAGTTATGGACCATCAGGGGGCGCTACAATAGATATGTGTCTTCAAAACGGCTGGGACGATCTTAACCTGGTTTTTTATGTTACATAGATATCACTTAAGAGCAGATTCTTAGATAAGAATTGCGGATATGAGCCACCAGGGGTCACTGCAATGAATACATTTCTCTAAAACGAGTGGTAAGATCTCTACGCGGTTTTTTGCGTTATAAATATATCACCTAAGAACATATTCTTAGATAAAGTTTGCGGTCATAGATTACCAGAAGGCAATGCGATAGCAAGTTTTTATAAAACACCTCCGAGAATCTTGATGCGGTTTTTTGTATTGCATAGATATAACATAAGAGCAGGTTCTTAGATAAGTATTGTAGCTATGAGCCACCAGGGGGCCCTGTAATACATACATTTCTCTAAAATTGTTGGGAGGAGCTCTCCGCGGTTTTTCGCTTCATAAACATATCACATAAAAGCAAGTTCTTAGACGAAAAATTGCGGTAAGGCGTTACCAGGGGCACTGCGATAAATATGTTTTTCTGCAACAGCTCTCTGAGGATCTTGACGAGGTTTTTTGTGTATGTAGATATCATTTAATAGCAGATTCTTAAATAAAGATTGCGGCTATGAGCCACCAGGGGGCGTTGCAGTAAATACTTTTCTCTTCAACTGCTGGGAAGATTTCTACGCTGCATTTTGCGTTATAAACATATCACCTAAGAGCCTGTTCTTAGATAAGATTTGCGGTCATGAGCCAATAGGGCGCATTGCGATAGATATGTTTCTTTAAAACAGTTAGGACCCGTTGAGGGGATATTGACGTGGATTTTGTATTACCATAGATTGAATCAACTAAGAGTAGGTTCTTAGAGAAGGATTGTGGCTATGACCCACCAGGGGCACAGCAATCAATACATTTCTCCAAAACAGCTGGATGGATCTGTAAGCGGTTTTTGCGTTATTATATATATCATCTAAGAGAGTGTTCTTCAATGAGGTTTGCGGTCATGGGCCACCAGAGGGCACCGCAATGGATATGTTTCTCTAAAACGGTTGGATTTTGACGTAGTTTTTCGCTTTCTGATTATGGGCCACCAGGGCGCTACAATACATATTATACGTTTTAAACTGTTTTGGGTTCAAAGGCGGTACGAAGTTCGCCGGGTCAGCTGGTCTTTAATGAAAGTGTTTCTGTGTAAAATAAATTTATTGATAACATAACAAAATTATCTAAATCATTAACTTTGAAAAAAAAATTTACCCTCCGCACTCGGGTCACTCGGGTAAAGGGGTATATGATGTTAAGATATCTGTGTAACGAATCTAGCAATTCAACTCATTTATGTGGTAACCCCAAGGTTTTATACATAAAATGGAGTCTTATGGTTGTAAAGAAAACATTTTAACATTTTTGGGTTAAATTTTTCTGATTCGTCTTCAGCATCAATTTTTTTATTATCTATAGCTTCGATCATTTTTGTTATAACGCGGGAATACTTTTCTCTCGTTGGTATTTCTACCTTCGGATTTATCTGAGCCCATTTAAATTTATGCTGCTTTTCTATGTTATTAATTAATCGTTGATTGTGTGTTTGCAGTACAGTTTCGAAACCACCAGCAATCGTGTACTCATTAGGCGCCGGTGTGTCGTGTCTTGGCGGTGAGAAACGGCGGGATTTGACCAAAGGACCATGAACTACTGCTGATCGACAATAATTCGTAGTTAGTTTGTAAAAACCAGGACCTGGGGTTTGTTCACTGGCATGGACCGGCATCCAATCGTGCCAAGGTCGAAAACGTCTTTCAGAAGAAAAAAAAGGAGCCAGATACTGGTGGCGACGTAAGCGTCTAGCGTGATATTGTCGCTGGGGACAATCTGCAGGGCTTGCACCGTCTTTTTTAATGTTTGGTTTAAATCTTTGGGTCTCAGATCTAAAAGGCCAATTCATTTGCGGACAGGAATATTTTTCAGCTTTAATACATTCAGGATCCTCATCTTCAGAAGAGCTTGCATTATCGTCATATAACGTGAATGTTTCTTTAAATCTGGCAGTTGTTGTATTGAATGGGGCTTTAGAACATTTTAACATGAAAGATTGATTTATCTTAGGACTATAAGTAGCAGGGCTCGGCCCTACGACAGAACGAAATTTGAATCTCTTCGCACCGACTCCAAAGGGTGCGAGCGGTCGTAATGGAGCTTGGCTCACGGTGCGTATTTTTTTCGGCAAATCAAAAATCCTTCGAACATTATAATCTGCCGGACCTGGTTCCATAACGGAAATGCCTTTTGGAAATCGCTCGCTTTTTGTTCCTGTAAAATTTAAGTTAGTGCCCTTGGGGTACATAGGAGTGTAGTGAGGCGGTCCAGGTTGATTCTCCAAAATATTTTTACGCAAAACTTTATCTAAATAACGTAACTGCTGGGAAGTAAATCGACGATATGCTCTGAGTTTTTCATCACAGATTTGAACTGCCGTTGGAGGTTTTCGTAAAATATCATAATCCGTCGGTCCTGGTCCCTCCTGTGATAAAGGTTTACTCCTTTTAGATGTCCAACCACTCCATTTACAACCTTGATAAAACTGAGTGAATTCATTAACTCTGCTGTCATAAAACCGTTTGTCGTCGGATATTTGTCGGGTCAGTTGTTTTGTAGCGCCATCGGCTGATATTTCAAAACCTAGGTGCCTGCGCGACGGGATTGACACCCCAGTTCCAAGGGGTGAATGTGGCGGTCGTCCCTTAAAAAGAATTTTGTTTATTTCAGCTTGGCAAACGGGATCACGGGGAGAAGCTATTTTCTTTTCAGTTTCAGTTTCTTCATCTTGCTCGGCAACTGCTTCATAAATAAATCGAGGTGTTCTTGATTTTAAAGACGTACAATTTGGAATTGTCTTAGGGTAATCAGCACAAAATATTTTATCAGTCCAGATAGTAGCACCGGCCTTTAGAACTCGTTCAGTTTTAGATAGAAACGGGACTTTATTTTGAGTCACTAAATGTTTACAAGTTGCATTGGCTGATGGAACATCATAAGTCCCAGGATCTAAGAGTCTACAACAAGGCGCAGGAGCAGGAAACCTTGGTTCTAGACTAAATGCCATTTTAGTGAATGTATGCCTGTTTCATTCAAGAAACAATTCTATGAAATAACTTTAGTCTTTGGTATTTTATAAATATCAACAATACATTTACAAAAATCAGGAGTTTATTTTAACACACGGAAATATACATGTAAATACCAGGGGCGTAGATAAGTTTTGTATTTCAGATGTACATATTAATGGGTGGTAAATGAATCTATACAATTCCCGACTATTACAAATTAGTGCATTGACATATGTGTGTATTGACATTCTTTTACATCATAGATAATACAGCTTTACATATTGACACATATTGATTCTTTTTACTTTTTTCTTTTTACTTTTTAGCACCGACCATGGAACTAATAAGTACTATGTGTACAACTGGAATGTCATCTCTTTAGCATCGGCGTGGTCACACGTAAACTGGTGATTAAGACCAGGTGCCATGCCATGGCCATGCCTAACTATCTCATTCTACATCTCTTCTGTGTGGCTAGCATAAAATATCGTACCACTACACTGGGAAAAGTACTATGGTGAATTTAGATTTTAATATGAGGGAACCGAGGAACAAAAAATTATGCGTAATGATAATTACGTTACAGGAACTATAATTTCCAGTAACGCATTATTTTTTCCTCTTGATATTTCTCGTTTTTTATTATGGAGTTTTTAGGATTCGTGGCCAAGAATAATAAGACTGGGGAACACGATCACTAATTTATTATAATTACACGTGAAAATACGAAACAAAATGGCTACAGGGAATCGCGTTTGTATGAGCGCACCGAGAGCTTGAAGTCTTCGTATTGATCTCTTTTTGTCTCCTCGAGGCAGGGCTTCATCGAAGGAATCATTTGAATTTGAGACTAGGTTCGATGATATCTTCCTCTGGTCCACAGTTTGTTGTTAGCCAGCCTCTGACAGTGTTTGTATTGAGTCTTGTTGACTGCCAGTACAGCTTCTGGTGTTGCCAGTGTGAGTAGAGAGTGTGGCCATGTCGCCACAGTACCCCCCCACGTAGAGGCTTAGTTGTACTTGGTTGAGAAGCGAACACGTCGGCCACTGCGCGTAGTATAGGGCGTACGCTCAGAGTGGTGAGGTTGCGTTGACGTGGTACGGCTCTTGAGGATCGAGGGCTGGCAGTTGCTTGTTGGTGGAGAACTCGAGGTAGACGGTGATGTGTTCGATGTTCGAACAGGTGCGTTTGGTGAAATCGTCTTCGTAGGCGTAGGTTGCGCCGGTGCTGAAGACGGGCTCGGTGCAGGTGGATTGTTTGCGTGCGACCGGCTCGACGATGTAGGTGGGCACGCAGTGTGAGGACTCGACGCGGCAGGTGAACTTGTAGCTGTGCTCGGCGTTGCAGGTCGATGGTCGGAGGGCAGCTCCGATTCCGGATCTGTTAGGACAAACGCCGGTTTAAGACGGTCGATGGATACCGTTACAAGTTTATTGTTGATGACCAATGTGTAGGTCTTGTCCTGCCGTGCGTGAATCCGGTAGGGGCCGGTATATGGAGCTTGTAATGAGCGGCGGACAGAGTCGTCGCGAAGGAAAGCGTGTGTACACGTAGACAAATCCTTAAATACGAAGATAGAAGGCTGAGAGTGTCGTGACGCCGGTGTTGGACGTAGCTGAGACATCTGTCGTCGTAGTTTGACTACGAAGTCAGTCGGGTCCTCGTATTTGTTGTCTGGGGTGCCAGGTGATATGAATTCGCCGGGCAGACGTAGTTGCTCTCCATATACCAGTTCAGCGGGTGTTGTCTGTAGGTCGAGTTTGAGGGAGCTACGTAATCCGAGAAGGACGAGGGGGAGCGCTCTAGTCCATGTTTCATTATGGCATTTTAGAGCGGCCTTGAGAGGTCTGTGTAAAGTTTCAACCAAACCATTGGCTTTCGGATTATAGCTTGATGTTCGAATCCGCTTCGTGGCTCCGAGCTCTAGGAACCGGTTGAAGAGTGCAGACTCGAACTGGCGGCCCTGGTCCGTAGTGATGGTTGAAGGCACGCCAAAGCGGGACACCCAGCCGTTGATGAACGTATCGACCACCTCCTCGGCTGTGATGCTTGACATGGGCCACGCCTCTGGCCAGCGAGTGAATCTGTCAACAGCTGTCAGGCAATATGTAAAACCTTTCGAAGGAGGCAATGGACCGATGATGTCGATGTGAACGTGACGAAAGCGACCGGAAGGTAAACTAAAATTCCCGAGTGGTGATTTAACATGTCGAGTTATTTTATTAGCTTGACAGGCTAAACACGACTTTGCCCAGTCATGGCAATCTTTGCGAATCGACGGCCACACAAAACGTTCGCACAAGAGGCGTGCGCTAGCACGCGCGCCGGGGTGCGACAAGTTATGTATTTTGTCGAATTGAGCGCGACGAAATGACGAAGGCAAATAAGGGCGAGGTTTACCGGTCGAGGTGTCACAAGTGATTTTGATGTCGGTACCTGGTATGATGACCATTTCGAGATGAAGTGACGAGTTACCGCACTGCAAACTGCGGAGTTCATCGTCATCATCTTGAGCAGAGGCGAGGGCTGCGTAGTCCTCGGTGAGGTTGATTGTCTCAATCCGGGACATCGTGTCGGCAGGAATGTTGTCACTACCTTTGATGTGAACGATATCTGTGGAGAATTGAGATATGAAAGACAACTGGTTGAGTTGAGCCGGAGGGAGTTTTTCCTTCCTTTGTGAAAATGCATGAATTAAAGGTTTGTGATCAGTGTAGATCGTGGCGTGCTGAGCCTCCAGGATATGTCTGAAGTGTTGAATGGCCTCGTATACAGTTCGCGGTAGTAAACAGGCCAGGTTGCCCGTTGCTTGTTCAGTTTCTTACTGAAGAAAGCGAGCGGTTGCCATGAATTGTTGACACGTTGTTGAAGGCAAGCGCCAACATGAGTGCTTGATGCATCTGTGAACAAACCTAATGGAGCGTTAGGAATGGGATGGGCTAGTAGAGTAACCCGTGATAGGCTTGACTTGCACTGCTCGAATGCTTGTTCGAGAGCGGGTGTCCAAGTCATAGGTGTAGATCCCGATGATTTTGTTGAAGCGAGGGCATCGATCAACGGAGCTTGTAGTTCTGCTGCATGTGGCAGAAAGCGACGATAGAAGTTGATCATCCCAAGGAATCTGCGGAGGCCTTGTACTGTCTTCGGTAAAGGATATTCCTGCAGAGCTGTAATTCTTTCTTGAGGTGGACATGTTCCGTCTTTGGTTATGCGACAACCGAGAAAAGTGACTTCGTTAGCCCCGAACACACATTTTGATGAATTGATTACAACACCGTACTCGGATAGTCGTTCGAATAGGGTGCGTAAGTGGCGAGTGTGCTCTTCAGCGTCGCGAGAAAAGACAAGGATGTCGTCCACATAGGCGAAACAAAAATCCAGACCTCTTGTGACTTCATCGATGAAGCGTTGGAAGGTCTGGCCAGCGTTCCTCAGGCCGAAGCTCATAAACGGGAACTCGTAGAGGCCGAATGGAACGATGATTGCTGTCTTCGGGATGTCTTTTTCGTACACGGGTATCTGTTGATAAGCTTTGACTAGATCTATAGTACTAAATATAGTTGAACCAGCCAAATTGTGAGTAAAATTTTCGATGTGAGGAACGGGGTACCTGTCTGGTATGGTTCTGGCATTGAGTTGTCTGTAATCTCCACAGGGGCGCCAGGTGTTGTCTTTCTTAGGCACCATATGAAGAGGCGAAGACCATGGGCTCTTTGAAGGTCGAGCGATGCCAGATTGTACCATCTCTTCAAAAACTTTCTTTGCTGCAGCTAGTTTCTGAGGTGCGAGACGGCGAGGTCGACATGAAAGAGGTGGCCCGTCCATGGTTTTGATGTAGTGCACAGTTGTGTGCTTAATCTCATTGTCGATCCCTGGTGGACGAGTGAGATTAGGAAATTCTAAAAGTAATTGTCCAAAAATTGTATTAGTAGCAGTGGACGAGACTGACTTGATGCTACTAATGTTGCCTGTTGCTAGAGTGGCAGGTGCGGAGAGACCTGTAATGCCATCTAGGATGCGCTTGTTGCGACAGTCAGGCAATAAATGATAGTGTGATAGGAAGTCGGAACCAATGATCGGCGTGTTGACATCGGCGATAACAAAGTTCCAAGTGAAATTGCGACGTAAGCCAAAGTCTAGTGATAGGTGTAAGCTGCCGTATGTCTTGATGCAACTACCGTTAGCCGCACTGAGGTTGTATGTAGTAGGTGTACGTTGTTGACCCCGAAGGAGGCGTCGTGGGTAGCAGCAGAGATCAGAACCGGTGTCAATCAAAAATCGACAGTTCGATTTCCGATCATTCACGAAGAGACGGCGGCTTGATGTGGGCGGACAGTCGGTTGCCGCCAAAGTAGCCTGGTCGTTCTTGAATGCACAGGGTTGAGTGCATTTGCGAGCCTGTGATTGGTATCGCTTGTGATACCAACAGACATTGTCGGAACGGCGGGGGCTGTTAGACTTTGAACGTGGGCGAACTTCCCGATGAGTGAGGTTACCAAAGTTTTGTGTAAGGGAGTCAACCTGTTGTGTAAGTAATGCTACTTGTTTAAAAAGGTTGGCTAGTACCTCGTTTGGAGCTGTTGTCGCAGTGTGAGCAGCAGCAGAAATGGCTGGCGCAGGAGTAATTTCCAGAACCTTGTCGGCGATTTCGGCCAATTTGTTGAGAGGTAGGTCGGACTGTGCTGCGAGGATGGCTTGAATCGAAGATGGCATTCGGTTGAGCCATAGCTGCGTGAGGATGTCGTCCGACAGCGTGGAACGTGCGAGTATGCGTAGGTGCCGAAGAAATTGTGATGGCTTTCTATCACCCAGTTCCTCGGTACTGATTAATTTTCGAACACGTTCTTCCTCTGAAACAGATAAACGGCGGATTAATTCTGCTTTTAATTTCTCGTATGTACGATCAGTGGGAGGGCCAGTGATTATGTCCTCAATCTCTGAAACAGTTGATGAATCGAGATGCGCCACAACGTAGTGGTATTTAGTTTGATCGTTGGAAATGCGAGAAATTGCGAACTGCGACTCTGCCTGCGCGATCCAGCTTCTAGGTTTGTCACGCCAGAAAGGGGGCAGCTTGATAGCTAATTTGTAAACGGGGACGGGCTCGCCCATTTGAGACGATGCGGCGTCCGTTTCCGTGGACACGAGCGGCTGCGAAGTTGAAGCGTCGGTGAATTGATCCCGATGTAGTGCCATTGATGCGCGACTGTAAAAAGGCAGAAGAATATCGCGTGATATCGAAGAGATGCCTGTTTCTTGTGATTTGAAGAAACGCGGAGAAACGGTCGCGAGCTATTGAGAAATTTTCACGAGAACGACGTTCGTTTGTTTTACGCGAGGTTCCGAGATAGTGAATTATCAGGAGATCGCGTGCACTGTGAGAAACGTCGGAGGTCACCAAATTTAGGATTCGTGGCCAAGAATAATAAGACTGGGGAACACGATCACTAATTTATTATAATTACACGTGAAAATACGAAACAAAATGGCTACAGGGAATCGCGTTTGTATGAGCGCACCGAGAGCTTGAAGTCTTCGTATTGATCTCTTTTTGTCTCCTCGAGGCAGGGCTTCATCGAAGGAATCATTTGAATTTGAGACTAGGTTCGATGATATCTTCCTCTGGTCCACAGTTTGTTGTTAGCCAGCCTCTGACAGTGTTTGTATTGAGTCTTGTTGACTGCCAGTACAGCTTCTGGTGTTGCCAGTGTGAGTAGAGAGTGTGGCCATGTCGCCACAAGTTCATCCATTGCTCAACTGTTGATGAACATTTTTCTTAGGGTAGGTAATTAGTGGCCTATAAAGGTTAGATAATAGCTCGCGTCACGTTCTAATATCACTTCTTAAAATTTTGGACTTAATTCAATAGACCTTTATACATGTATGTTTGGCCGTTAATATTTCTGATTTTTGATGAAATATTTGTGAAAGTTATAAGAAAATATTTATGTTTGGTCACTATTTTATAACTTAGGGTAGATACAGTGAAAGAATTATCGAAATCAGTTCTCTAAATTTAAAGCTGTAGCAGATCAAAAAAGTCGAAGTCTTTGTTTTTGCAGAGTTTTTAGTAAACAGTTTTATTTCTGTTTTCTTTTGCAGTTTTATTTCTGTCTATCTTCTTTTCTTTTTAAACATCATTTATGTACCGTAATTAAGCTATATTTGGGTATCCGTTAACGCAAAGTTATAGTAGCCCTTGACTAATAGGAATTGATAATAAATGAAAAAGAAACGTACCTAAAAAGCATCAACGTAGGTTGACAAGCTATTAGCGAAATATGAATATAACATAGGATTACAAAAAAAAATTTCGTTTTTCGTTTTTTAGTGTGTTGAAACCGAAAATGAGGTCAATTTTTCTCCATAACGTACAGATTTCGTTCAATCTCGAGTAAGTACAGTAAATATAAGAATAACAGATAACAGAATCGGCTAGTAACTTTGATTTATTTTCGCCATGTTCACGTCACGTCAGAATAAACGATGATGCATACTTAATCATTATTTTTATAAAAACTTTTTGTAACAATGAATATGTTTATTAGATCGTTTTCGTATAGGAGTGTAATAAATTTGCCTATATTTCCAATATGTATGATGATAGACAAAAGACAGTCGTGGCAAAAGATGCAAGAGCTTTCGGAGCATTGTATGATACTAAATTTTCTAAAATCTTAACTTAAAAACTTTATCGGAAAATCGAAAATTGTGAAAAAGACAAAATTTCCCTATTTTTCGAACAAAAAGTTGATTGTTTCAAAAACGGAAGAATTAATATCGAAAAAATTAAAAGCTTCCGAGGCTGGTAGATTGTCTACAAGTTTGAAAGTAAATTTTAGAAACGGTCGAAAACCCTGACTTGAGCATGTGCCCTTTTCATTTAATGATTATCAGATTAGCTACCCTAGAAAGTAAGATTCGGCCTTATTTCAAAAATTTATAAAGGTAGACGAAAAGCACTAACGTCAAAAGATGCAAGAGCTTAAGGGGCGATGTATAGTAGCACATCGAAAATTGGTCCATAACTTTCTTCAAAAATTTTTGTCGTTAAATTTGTTCAATGTCCTCCGATAATTGCGAGAAGCGTGAAATCTGTAGATTTTTTTCTAGGAAACTTCTTTTTTTTAAAACTTAAATTCGAAATGGATGTTAATACACATTTAATATCTATTTTGTGTGACTTCTGGTTTTTAATATATCTTGGTATGCAGATGATAATAGTATTTTTAAAACTTATTATGATATATTTCACATTTGTTAAAATTTTTACTAATATTTAAAACGAAAGTTTTAATTTATGGTTTTACACTGGCAACTGAAATGAGAATTTGGGGAATTTTGACATGTCTGTTGTCAAAGTTGAAGTTTTTGACGTCATAATACTAAGGTGTCTATCACCTTGTTTCCACCAAGTATAATACACTGTATTATACTGTCATTTCCATACTGTATCACTGTAGCATACAGTGTATGTATTATACTTGGTGGAAACGAGGTGTAATGTTTAGATTAATTAATAAGAATACTTTGGTAGTTGCCTTTTGCCCTTTTTTGCTTATGATGTGGCCGTAATAATAGGTTGCCAAATATTTCCATATTTCCATGAATATGAAAGATGGAAACCTATTTATTGTTTTAAAGAGAAACGTTTTTTATCAAAGTAAGAAAATAATTTAATTACAGATCTGACGTCATTCTAGTTACAGATCTGACACCATACGGGTTATGAATTTGACTTCATGTATGCATTTGAGAGACTTGTGTGTGTGATTTCGATGGGGTATTGAATCTGTCCGTATATCCGATGCCAATCGAAAAAAAAGAAGGCCATCATATTAATGTTTGAGATCCCTAGGTCTCGCACCAGCGTCGAATTCTGAGACATTTCGGCCCTAGAATCTTTTAAATCCATTTTTATCTACTTATCTTTATAAGGAATTTTTGAGATTGTTGGGTTTTTTCGGGAAAGAAAGGAGCTTGGTTGCCTGTATGAACTTATGTTTTTAAGTTCCAACGTGCGCTCAAGGCGGTGATGTACGACAATATATATGAGAAATATATTTCAAACATTTATATCTACAGAATCCTTGACCTTTTTAATAGCGTGTTTAGGCTCATTGGGATCGTTTCAACGAGATATTTCCTGAGTGATGGTTCTGAGGGTCTTGGCGTGTAAAAGTACCTACGCAACTTGTCGCGCTTGGGTCTTTAGTTCTATGGGATTTAACTATTTTGTAAATAAAGGCGGTCAGCCATCCAATTATGAATCAAATTTTAGGTAGCTTTGTTTCTGTAATCAATGGGAGATTTGTATTCACAGGGGTATTATACATAAAGGGAGCATGCTGCTAATTTACTAAGGTGATTGAGATATCGATATTTGAAGTTTTGATTTTTAGATTTACTAACTGCTTCACAATTTATTTTGGAGGTGAGAAGCCTCCGTCGACTGATCATATTTTCTGCGGGTTGCCGCTATTAGTGACTAGCTCTCTTGAACTTTTGTTTGCTTGCTTCTACTTTTTTATCGAGGTGGATAGGGGTCGGGCTACTGTCGTTTATTATTTTGTTTTTGTAAATTTGATGACTTAACAGTATTTCGTATAAATCCAACCAGTATTTTTGATGCTATCGCGATTCGTACTACGCGGTGCCCACGCCAGACCCTATTTTCATCGCTTACGTTCATGGTTTATGATTCCTTATAAATATTAAAATTACGTGTTAATAATGAACGTAAATTGATTCCCATCATTCATGTACGTTTTTTTACTCCATAACAATACTGATGTATGTTTGTAGCATTTTAATGTGAAACCTGCTAAACCAATTTTGACAAATGTTCGAATTAAAGGTTCTAATTTACTAAATTACGACATAGGTTATTGACACGGACGTACAGAAATCTTTATGCTCATGTAAAAAAAGTTTACTTCAGTGGCACGCTGAACGGGTCACGCACGGGTTAAGATAGGCCTAGAGAGTTTTGTTCGATCTTAGTCGAAAATTGAAAAGTTCCTGTTATGGTCTTATTTATCCTGCGTAACTTTGTCACCCTATTCAGAAAGAGACAATATGGCACCATAAAGGTATATATACTAGCGTAAGAGAGGAACACAGTGTGCGAATGACATCCAGCTCTTTGCGGAAATCCTACATGCGAGAAAGAAATGCAAGAAAATCTGACATAAAACCTCTTTGAACACATTTAGTCTTCATTACTCACTTGTCAAAATAAGGTCCAGCTTTGTTTTCTATTTTGTGTTATAATCGTTTTGAATTCTACAAAAATTAATTCTTGTGATAAAAATGGTGTCGTGTTCAGTTTTAAATTGCACTGTAACATATGTTAATAATCCAAATAAAGAGACATTTCACCGGTAAGTACTGCCAATAACATATTGTTATCTTAATGCTTATTTTTATAAAAAGCGATCCTAAATTTACTTGGTTATACCTCAGTAGTATACGGTAAATACTTTATTTTGTAAATAATTTGTTATTTTAAACAATTATGTGTACGATACAAAAATATTGTGTAAAATTACAATGTAACAATTAAGCATAGGGATTGCACAAAATCTATCGATATGTCGATATTTTCAAATATAAATATTTTGTAAATTTGATATTACCTAATTGCACCTGTTCCACTGGAATGATGTCGTTAACTGTTTTTAAACATATTGTGAGGTTTATTTAGCCTGGTAGCACATTGTAAGAGAAAGTATGACATCTATACATATATACTACACATAGGGTATATATGTAAATACAAGACTTTTTCAAATGAAAATATAAGATATATACACAATTAATTATAATCTTCATTTATTTATGATTTAAAATCTGATGCTCTATTTAATTTTAATCGTTATTTATTTATGATTTAAAGTCTGACGTTCTATCTGTTCTCTGATTATGAACGTCGTAAATAATTTAACTTTGAATGACAAAACTACTGTAAACAATAGTTTAACCTCATTTTCCTCCAAGAAACTGCGGTGTTAAAAAATGCTTCCTGATAATGATGACTATTTCATAATATCCAGGTTTCCTGTAAACACGGAAAAATGTTAAATAGAACAGGTGGGACTCCTCGAAAACATTCTTTGGTTTACAGTAGACATTTTACGGATAACTGTTTTGTCTAACTAAATCACCGACGACTTTTGAAGAAAGGATCTATACCTACTGAATTTGTGCCGTTAGGGGTTTCTTTTTTTTCATATGTGCTTACTAAGTAGGTATATTAAGTAATATACTAATAATACTTAATATCTAAAGTCAGAGCATTTATGCCAACTGTAATTTCTGTACAGGTCAATCTGAAGACCAAGCGATCGGTGTCAGCGTACGTTTACCGGGATATATCACCAGGACCTTCAACTTTAGAGCCTAAACCTTTATTTCAGCACTAATATAAAATGGATTTGAAGAAAAAGTCCATCACAGTGAAAATATCAATTTTAGGCAAATTATCACTTTGTCTTTTACAAAAACTTGTTTTTTATATTCAAATAAAACTTAATTACCTATTACATAAAGAAACAAAAAATATTATAGACTAGTCCAAGGCATCCAAGGCATAATTTGTGGTGTAGTGAGACGACGCGACACTCAATGGAGTAGACAATGTGACGTCATGGGCAGAAAGAAGCCACCAGTCAAACCACACGAAAATACATAATAATAATAATAACGTGCACATTACAACGTCGTGGCCCCAAACTAAGCATAAGCTTGTGTTTTGGGTACCAAGCGAAGACACCACATACATATAACAACCAAGACCCGGTACCAGTATCGATATTCATCATATAAATACTGACCCGACCTAGGATTCGAACCCAGACCTCCAGCTTCGTAGGCAGGGTCGCTACCCACTAGGCTAAACGGTCGTCAAATTAATAAATATCAATAATTTATTTCTCAGTCATTTATTGACGAATTTAAAAAAAACTTTCACTGTTTTATTAGTTTTGGTTTATCTTTCAATTCTATCGAGTTAAATTGTATATTTTAAACATCATGAACTTCTCCATTGTAAATGTTTTTGTTTTGTACATTCTCATTTTTTTGTTTACAAAGAGTTAAAATTTTGTTGTTATGCGTTGCAACGTGACGTATTGTCATTAAAAATAAAAATCGTTTATTTATATTGTTTTATTTATTACTTGGCTTGTATTCAACTAAATATTAAAATTTCCATAATGATGTTAACGCTTTCTTTACTTCTGCAATTTTTTTATTATCAACTTTTAACAAAAAAAAATATTTATTGGTGTAAAGGAAATGGCATTTGAATTGACTAATTGATGATTTGTCATTTTAAAAAACTAAAAGTTAGGAAAAGTTACTCAAAACAAAAATTATGTAGTATAGCAGATTCAAAATAATAAATAGGATTGCCGATTTCGACTTATGATAACGCGGTAATTTCAACGACACATTATCATGAAAGTACTACGTGCTATCGATAATATAAAAAACACCCATGCACATCACTAAAACTGGCTCAACCACATGTGAATTTTGCACACATACTCATTTCCGTTTCGGTCATGCGATGTTTAGATGTCAGTTGGTCTCCTACGCTAGTATATATATGTCTATGTATGGCACCCACTAACGTCCTTGTTATTTTTATCTTTTTAATTCGTTTTAAAGGTCAAACTTCTTGGACCTCGAAATTTCTTTGTACAGCTTATTCCAGTTGTATGAAGTACTTACTAGTTCCATGGCACTGACTAGGTACATATATGTCGGTGCTTTTCAGGATGATATTTAGACTTATTACACATTACACCCATTATCATTTGTCGTAAAAAAAAATATCTTTACATTTCTCATTTTCGGCACTAAATTATTAAGCGCTTATTTGCAATTGCACAATGGGTCATGAGTGGTGTGTCATTCTGTTTGTAACGCACGCTTAAACCGCGGAAAACAAACCGCTCGCGCCCTTAGCTCGCGCCAATATTACATTTGAAGTTTTCATGTAATTATTTGAATCGCAAATCTATTGAAACACGTCGTATGGTACTCGTAGTCAGTAAGCTTGCTATTATAGTCATTGGTTTATTAAAATCACTCGACTTCGCCTCGTGCCTATAAACGCCTCGACTATAATATGCAGCTTACCGTACGTGCATCATAATGTACTATTATTACAAGACACGGGCACGTATTTTTAAGCTGTAATCATAGTTACACTTCCTACCCCATCTTACCCATCTCCATCTACTCCATCTTACAGCCAAGACAGCCAAGTATGTTTCTACTGGTGGTGCTCGAGACTGCCTACGCTGCTTGATCCCGCTGCGCTCGTAGGTGGCTGTGGTTCCTGAGTTTCGTTGAGGACCGACATCTTTCTCTTACCACCCGAGCTCTTGCTCGTCACAGTTGAGCAAACTTCATAACTTCTAATGAACACTAGTTTAAGTATCACAGCTAGGTACCTACTATGATATTATAGCATAGTGAGCTTTCTTGATTCGACCCTTAAGCGGTGTCAGTCTTACCAAATTCCTCCTCGCTAATTATCAGGTTATAAATTGGGTTAATTTACATTCAAATTAATATAACTGTGTCGTCTTTTGACAGTTAAATATATGGCTTATAACTGATTGCAGCTGTAAATCTTATGTTGTTGTGATACCATTGATACTGTTACATGGCAAATTGATATTACATTGGTATGTGGTAGGTACAGTTACAATCAATCAAACAATAAATAATAAAAATAAAATTTTGATATTTGACGAAATATAAAGTTTACTGTAATAAGTCCGTTAAAAACACATTTCAGTTGCTTCGTGACAGAGTTAAAATAATTTAAGAAAAGCTTTACAAGGAGTATATGCACACATTAGAAACTACCACTGTAAAAAATCCTATACTATTTTGGTCATTCATTAAGAGTAAATGCAATTGTAGTTCGTACCCAGCTAAGATGACTTATTCCTCTCTAAGTAGTGATTCAGGTGCGGGTATAAGTGAACTATTTTCCGTCTATTTTAAGTTAACCTTTCTGCGAACTAATACTTCTGCCAACCTATGCACTCTGCCATCTGACCCTGCCGAGGCATGCTTCCCCATCGACATGTTCTCTATAGAAATTCGTCAACAGCAGGTATTTAACCTACTTAAAAGTTTGGACTTTGGAAAATATGCGGGTCCAGATTCTTTGCCTGCTCTCTTTTTGGTAAACTGTGCAAAAGAATTATCTGTACCGGTATCCATATTGTTTAAGCGGTCTATAAAAGAAGGCATAATGCCCCCTGTATGGAAGTCCGCCTTTTTAACGCCAATTCATAAAAAAGGAGCTAGAACAATGGAGGAAAACTATCGACCTATCTCCAAACTGTGCTTGCTGGCTAAAGTTTTTGAGCGTATTGTGTATGATCAATTATATGATTGCATTAAACATGTATTTATACCACAACAGCACGGTTTGCTGAGGGGTAGGTCGACGGTTTCCAATCTGGTCGTGTTCAATAAATTTTTAACAGCGAATATAGAAAATGCTAACCAAACTGACGCAATATACACCGATTACAGCAAAGCGTTCGATCGCATTGACCATGATATTTTACTTTCCAAACTTAGTAACTTAGGTATAAGAGGTGATTTGTTTAGATGGTTTACTTCCTATGTTCAGAACAGATCACAAGCCGTGGTACTGAATGGTTCTTCACTTTGTGGGTGGATGTAACATCCGGGGTACCACAGGGTTCCTTGTTAGGTCCTTTGCTATTCGTAATTTTTATAAATGATATTGGTTACTGATTTCGAAATTCTAATTTTTTTGCTATTTGCAGATGATATGAAAGTTTTTAGAGTAGTTAATAATCGCGATGATGCTTACCTTTTACAACAAGATTTAGACAGGCTTGATAAGTATTGTGACGGTAATAAACTTGAACTCAATGTTTCTAAATGCTTTTCCATCAATTTTACCAGAAAGGGAAATGTTTATACCTATAAATATAGTATTAAAAACCAACATTTATACTCTTCTCAGTCGATTAAGGACTTGGGCGTAATTTTAGACAGCAAATTGCAATTTAACCAACACATTGAATATTGCGTGGACAAAGCCTATAAATCTTTTGGCTTCATAAAACGTCTATCAAAATGCTTCAACAGGATGAAAACCATTAAATTAATTTATTGTGCTTATGCGTGGAGTCATCTTGAATACGCTTCTCAAATTTGGAACCCCTGCTACGAAAATCATAAAAATAGTATAGATAAGATCCAAATGAAATTCGTCAAATTCCTATGTCACTTAAATACCCTTATTCTGAACTTGATTACGAAATTTTTTGTAATTAATTTCATTTACTTCTTTTGTGCTTGCGTAGAACGATTGCTGACACATGTTTTTTAATTAACGTGGCTCAAGGTAAAATTGATAGTCCAGAGATCCTCAGCAATTTAAAACTTCAAATACCGTCTTGCAACCTAAGACACAAAAAGTTGCTTCATGTCCCTTTTGGCCATACTAACTATAGAAAAAACAGTTTCATGCCTAGAACACTGAAGGTAATCAATGGATTGCACCGTGATCTATTTTGCAGTAGCAGTCAGAGTGTTAAAGCCATTATCAGCAAAGAGCCTTCACTTATTATATTATGTAACTATATGTATATTATGTAACATTTATAACTGACTTCTGTCTAGTATATTTAAATTGTTTTTCCCATATCTGTGGTAGCTTATAATTGGCATGTTTTACCTAAAATGTAATAATATTTTGTAAAGGCTGTTAGCTTCCCAAACACAATAAAATAAAATAAAATAAAATGAAATAAAATGAAATAAAATGAAATGAAATGAAATGAAATGAAATGAAATGAAATGAAATGAAATGAAATGAAATGAAATGAAATGAAATGAAATGAAATGAAATGAAATGAAATGAAATGAAATGAAATGAAATGAAATGAAATGAAATGAAATGAAATGAAATGAAATGAAATGAAATGAAATGAAATGAAATGAAATGAAATGAAATGAAATGAAATGAAATGAAATGAAATGAAATGAAATGAAATGAAATGAAATGAAATGAAATGAAATGAAATGAAATGAAATGAAATGAAATGAAATGAAATGAAATGAAATGAAATGAAATGAAATGAAATGAAATGAAATGAAATGAAATGAAATGAAATGAAATGAAATGAAATGAAATGAAATGAAATGAAATGAAATGAAATGAAATGAAATGAAATGAAATGAAATGAAATGAAATGAAATGAAATGAAATGAAATGAAATGAAATGAAATGAAATGAAATGAAATGAAATGAAATGAAATGAAATGAAATGAAATGAAATGAAATGAAATGAAATGAAATGAAATGAAATGAAATGAAATGAAATGAAATGAAATGAAATGAAATGAAATGAAATGAAATGAAATGAAATGAAATGAAATGAAATGAAATGAAATGAAATGAAATGAAATGAAATGAAATGAAATGAAATGAAATGAAATGAAATGAAATGAAATGAAATGAAATGAAATGAAATGAAATGAAATGAAATGAAATGAAATGAAATGAAATGAAATGAAATGAAATGAAATGAAATGAAATGAAATGAAATGAAATGAAATGAAATGAAATGAAATGAAATGAAATGAAATGAAATGAAATGAAATGAAATGAAATGAAATGAAATGAAATGAAATGAAATGAAATGAAATGAAATGAAATGAAATGAAATGAAATGAAATGAAATGAAATGAAATGAAATGAAATGAAATGAAATGAAATGAAATGAAATGAAATGAAATGAAATGAAATGAAATGAAATGAAATAAAATAAAATAAAATAAAATAAAATAAAATAAAACAGAACAGAACAGAACAGAACAGAACAGAACAGAACAGAAGAGAACAGAACAGAAGAGAACAGAACAGAACAGAACAAAACAAAATAAAATAATCACTATAATCAAAATTTATGGTGGATCCGAACATAAGCACAAAGCACATCGAAGCGAGGGGTATATTGTATGCACTGGTATATGTAACAATAACAACAACAATATAAAAAAAATGTAACAATATAGATAACGTAATACTACAGTACTCGGGGAGGAATACCGAAATCATCACGATTTGTAATAATTTTTTGAAAACTTTTACTCGAGAAATAGAGAACATTAAACACAGGTGTAGCACATTATTTTTGGATAGAAATTAGTATGTTAAGAAATGTAACTTAAGTTTTCGATTTAAAAAATGCAAGCACAAGAGGTGGAAAAAGTTCTAGATTTATTGTCTACTGAAAAGTCACCCGGTTATGACGAAATCAGAGTGCAAGATATAAAATTAATTAAAAAGAAAATCGGTCCAGTACTAGCGAAGTTTATTAATATTTGTGTTGAAAAAGAAACATACCTACCTGTGCGATTTAAAATATTTACTTATTAGGCCTATCTATAAACAGGGGATCACATGGATTGTTCAAACTACCGAGCTATAGCTATTTTGTCTATAATAAATAAAATTGTTCAAAAAGTAATAGTTTATCAAGTCACACAATACCTCAACACAATACAAATAATCATGGATTTCGAAAACATACAAGTACAGCGACAGCATTGGCGCATTTCACAGACGACATATGTAATAACTTAAATGAAAGAAAACATGTTGTAGCAATTTTTATTGACTTTAAAAAAGCATTTGACACACTGAAGTATGACGTGCTTCTGACGCCATGTTCTGTGGCCATCTTCGAGTGTGGCCATTGCGCATTGCGCAAGCAAGCAAGCAAGCAAGCAAGCGAGCAAGCAAGCAAGCGAGCCAGCAAGCAAGCAAGCAAGCAAAGCAAGCAAGCAAAGCAAGCAAGCAAGCAAGCAAGCAAGCAAGCGAGCAAGCGAGCAAGCGAGCAAGCGAACAAGCGAGCAAGCGAGCAAGCAAGCAAGCAAGCAAGCAAACAAACAAAAAACACTTCAGCTTTATACATTAGTATAAATTATATTATTTTTACTACTAATTATCACAAGTTACATAACTACTTATATTTTATATATAACTACCGACCATTAGAAGTGTCATGCGTTTCAGATGCTTTGTTTTCGGCGTTGATGGCGTTTGTAACAGCTAAGATTTTTGCATTTCACACGGTATTTTGACATTTGACATTTAATACCGTTCCAGATGCAATGTATCTGTCAGTAGCTTTGTTAGTAAATTAATCGTTCAACAATAATAGCACAATACAATAATAATAGAAACTATAATAATATCATAATATACGGGGGAATTATTTCTCTTTTATTGGACTAAAGAAAAGTCCGTGGTGGCATATGTCTACCTTTTATGGATATCTTCTTCAATGTGTCAAATCATACGACACAATTTTTTAAAACATTTTTATGTTTAAAAAAATGGTGATTGGAAAGCCATTTATACAGATACAGTATTAAACCTTATCAAATTAAATACGTTATTTACCTTCAGCATTTGATGCACATTATAAATGGTTTTACATCATACAATATAAATTGATATCTTCGAAGATATCGCGAAATAAAAACTATAGCGCCACAAGCGTCCGAGCTGGGCCGGGCGGCGGGTGGGCTGGGCCAGGGGGACCCGCGCCCCATTCGCGTGATGTAAAATTAGGCCGAAATTATTAATGTTGTGTACAAAAAAATATTGTAGTTTGTTTTTATTTATTTATTTTTTTCTTTATGAAATATTTATAGAATTGGAAATAAAATACAATAAAAATACTCCAAGTAAGATGAATTAAATATAATTAATTTAATCCACATGTTCAACTCAACAAGCTGATAGGTCTATACCACATATAAAACACTACGGCTTATATGCTCTGCTACCCGTGCGAAGCCGGGGCGGGTTGCTAGTGTAAGCTAAGTAAAAGACTGTTTGTGTCTAATAAATAAAATAAAATAAATAAATAAACAGTTGTTATTCTATCGCTACTCGCAAGACGACAGCGGGGCTCGGCGCGAGGAAGCGGGAGGAAGATCGAGTTTCGAGCCAGGTGTCATGTTAATCCGTCCGTATAGTACCATAGTACCAATTTATTGCCGTTGTATTGTGACGTTATCTCTATGCGTTATTTCGTTATTTCTCTAAGTCTTGATGTTAAGTTGGCAATGTTCTTACTTTTCGTGAAATGACTAAAGCAACAAAATTAATTTTGCTGTAAAAAATTAGCAAAAGATTCGAGACATTTCTTTTTTTTTTGATAAAAAGTTGGCGGCTGACGGAGTCCTCATTTATTTTTTAATGACTAAAGCAAAAAAATTAATTTTGTTGCATGGAACTAATATGTTGTAACAAATGAGCAATAAATTCCTGCCGTTACGTTGACAATCCCAGCTTGACGGCCATCATGGAACATGACGGCCACATACTTATTAGTTCGATGAACGGACGTCAATACCTTTTGTGTTGACAGACAGGTTGACAGCTCTCAATAAACACTTCATTTGAAATGATTGTGATCCTCAGAACAATTACTGAAGCTTAGAAGGAATGTAAAACGTATGTTTAACTTGTTCTAACGTGTAGAATAAAGCATTAGAAACAAAAAGATAGCTGATGCAAAATCATTGCTGCTTATGATCAGAACGTAGCCCCAAAATTAAGTTCTACTTATTTAAACGATGAAGGTAAATAGTGCGTAGCCAACAACGTTATCGATATATTTAAAGTTAAATATTTCTATTGATTGTTGTAATAAAATATATAGGTAAGTTTATTTCTTTACATTATTTTTGTTTCCGATAAGGATCATGGTACCGTATATTAGTAATAAGTGTTATGGATACAAACAACGACAACACAAACACTGATTGAATATGACCCGACACAAATATTCAAAAAATATATGATTGACTGAAGCTTGAAACCAGAATCTGAGGTAGAGTTACTAATAACTGAGTGGTCAACATTTACGAAACAATCAAACTAGTGATTAATAAATTATAAAAGAATAATTTTCGTTCGTTCCTCGCATTGCGCATTGGTACAAGCAAAACCTAAATCATCCCTAAAATTGCAAATTTTAATGTCCATTTAAAATCGAACGTCTGTTCACTTAGCGTGTAGTTTACTCTTTTAAAACGGTTTTTGTCCATTCACTTCGTATCTATGGATCAAAAGAAAAACTACAACAAAAATTTGGTAAGCATTAATTGTGATGTATGGAATAGCTTAGAAGATACATCTTTGGCACAAACTTTTCACCGCCGTAGTCGGAAACTGAAGTCATTGAAATAAATTGCATTTAATATAAAGTGAGGAATAGGTAACCCACTCTATTATTCAAGCATGCAGGAACATAAATTAAAATAATCCGGGAGATAAATGCTAGAAATAGTGGGCACATTACAGAGAAATGAAGCGGTATATTCGGCAAAAAAATCTATACATAATTATTTATAGTTTCTGATACGGAACCCTATTTATACGAGTCGGACTTGCCTTTGACTGGTTTTTTATTATGAGAAGATTATTACGCCGAATTGGTACATTAATAAGATGTCGATATAAAATATCGATAAAAACAAACAAATGGTGTCAATCTCCATAACAAACGTAACTATGAAATTAAATTATTTTTTTACTTCATTTAAGCTGTTTTATCACAGTTTAGTAATTTTAATAATTTCAATGTTATGTAGACTGTTGTTTAAAAATACGTAATAATAAAATTATTCATATCTTAGTGTTTAAAAGCAAAATAAAGGCATTTGGTACTTACCGATGAAATGAAATTCTTTCATTTTCTTTGGATTTTCAGGAACTGTGACTGTGGCAAATTACTGCAACACAAGCCATTTTTGTAGCCATTTATTTCGCAATAATTTATTCAATATTTTACTCCTATAATATCAAAATTTTTAATAATTTGTTGCAAACGTCACTCTGACGTCCATCTGACTAGTCAGACTAATGTCACTGAGAAAGGGGTACAAGCAGGTTGAAGCAAACCGCATATATATACTTACATCTTTTTCACTCACACTGAAATTCACCATGTGGAAAAAAAGTGAAAAATGAAACAAATATATGTAAATACAAGAATGCCTTCTAGACTTTAGTAATTGTTCTGAGTTGATAACATTGCATGGAGATTAATATGAATGATTGAATTAAGGTATCTGATGGTTGGTATCACAGTTGGTATCGAAGCGCACATTCCGCACATACGAAGTGGTATTGATATTACAAATTCATTTGTAAACGTAAAACCCATAGATAAAACCAAATATAAAACATTATTTAATATTTACTTCAGAAAAATTTAACTTTTTAATTAATAAAAGCCAGAATTGATTGTAATAAATACCTATGTTGATGCCGCGAATTTATCGACAGTTTTAATATCCCGCGTTAATTGGTTTAAAAATGTGTAATAATTGTTTCTCATTTTATGTTTTGTTGTTGCTTGCTAGTTTGAATAACTTGTGCCACACCAATGAGCTTGGTGACGAAGAACTATGTAATGTAACAGATACGTCTCGCGTCCAATACGATTTTAACACTGATGTTATTAAAAATGAGCACATAATTACGTTTCGGGGATACTTTCCGAGATCTACTAGAGAAAGCTACATTAAAGCGGCGCTTAGCAATGTTGGAGTGAGTTAAACATGCAAATACCAACCTGTTTCCTACCATTAGGTATAGATACATTACTTTTGTAGAAATTTATCTGATTTATCACTTTAAATATGCACCGGGTTTTTCTTATCTCTTTGTTATAAGACAACAAATGAATAATTGTTTAAATGTCTATTGTTTACGGTTGATAATTAGAAAAATGTGATAAACCACCCAGGAACTTTCTGATCCATTTGAATTTCGGCTAAGATAAGTTGCTGCTTCACCATTTTCTAAATTGAAACATTAGGTTAGGTTTGTTGATACCAATGCGAGGAGCAAAGCTGAGTAAAGTTTTGAGCTACTCAGAAGATGAACATGTAATAGTAGATTGTTACACAAGGGGTGAAAGAGACCTATTTAGAAACAAGATGGTTTAGCGCACGAGCGTAGCGAAGGTGTTAATAGTTCATGTGCCTAAATGGGTCTTTCACCCGAGGTCAACATTCTGCTTTTCATTACAAATATGACAAAAGTAAAAAAAATGTGTACAATCCATATATGAATCTGACAAACTCATTTTAAATAACTAACTGTGTATGTAAATAATTAGCACTCGTCAAAACAACTCAAGATAGAATCGCCACTTTTTCACCGTAATTATGTTTCTTTTACTGTGGCATTCTGCCAGCCAGTATTTTTATCATTGATGATTAATATTTAGCTCAAGTCTATGTAAATTAAATAGTAATTTATTTCAAAGTAAATTAAAAGTATAAAGTCATATTACAAAATTGTTGATGATATTCTTTTATTACAATTTTATGCCGCAATTCAAGAGAGTTGTTGTATAAAAGTTGGCTTCCATAGTTTTTTTAAAAATTTATTTGACAGCAGGGAAAATCGTTTCCCAGGGACAAAAAATATTACTTTCGTCCCTCTGATCAGGTAACTTCAAGCGTACTTTCCAAGTATGAGTAATGAAAAAGTAATTTTCATTACTCATACAATTTGTATGAGTATCATTATTGTTATTATTAACATGTGTTATAATAATTATTATTTTTTGTCCCTGGGCAACGATTTTCCCTGCTGTCGAATAAATTTATAAATACCATGCTAGCCATGTCCCAAGTTTTATACAACAACTCTGTTGAATCGCGGCGTAAAATTCTAATAAAAGAACATTAACAATAATTTTGTAATAAGTATACCTTTATACTTTTAATTTACTTTGTCTAAATTATTATTTAATTTACATAGATTTGAGCTAAAAATTAACAATGATCAATGATAAAAAGTACTGGCTGGTAGAATGCCACAGCAAACATTTTCGGTTGTTTAGGCGAGTGCTGATTATTGACATATATATAGATGTTAGTATAAAATGAGTTTTTCCGATTCAGAGATGGATTTAACGCGTTTTCTTTTTTTCCTTTCTTCATATTCATAATGAAAAGCAGTATGTTTACCTCGGGGGAAAGACCTATTTAGGCCCTTGAACTATTGGTAATGTTGGATTTGTGCCATAACCTTGTCCTCGCGTAAATTATTATTAAAACTTTTAGGGTGGTAGTTTTGGGAACCCATACAGGTTCTGTACATTAAATATTTAAAAAAAAGGTAACTTTTACAGTATCACTTCTTTGTTGGTCAGCCAAGACCATTTTTCTCAGAAATTGTTTTGAGTATCGGGTTGAAATTAATATTAAATACTAAGGCGTCTATGGCTTCTTAGCACTATAAAAAATGCAAGTTTCAAACTCAGAGTAAAAAATATTAATTTTTATTTTAAATTATTGAATTAAAAAGTGTAAAATAACAATCAGTATTTAACTCTTTCACCTCCACATTCAAATAAGGATGTGTCTTTTTCTTAATTTTATATGTACTATTAATTTGAGTGTTCCTAGTTACTCTTTCACCAAGTATTTCATTGTATTTATAACATTACACTGTTCATGAAGTATGAATGTTGAAAATAGGAAATTTGAAAGTGTCTTGATCTGATTTTTGAGCTTCAAACACTGATCATTACGTTTCAATTTTAGGTCAGAGTTTCTAAAAAAGGTTGTCATAAGTTTTGGTATTTGATTACAGTAGGGCCTTGCTAATCTGGACAGGCAAAAGAAGATCCTTGGCATATTATCAAAGTGTCCGGATTGTCATCTGCAAAATTTTAATAGCTAGAAATCTTGAATAAATGAAAGATTTATGTATTTATTTATATGTAGGTAGGTACTTATTTAGGTACTTACATTACTACATACTTTAATTATTGAAAGATACATGTGATACATAAGATACACTAGTGAAAAAATAACATGTAGCTAAGAAGTCTGAGCTTTGACATGATGTTAAAAAATCAGAAGTTTATTTACCAATAAAGAAATTTGTAATACTCTTCTATTTAAGAAATACTTAATTTTGAAACTGTTGTCCCTGAGTCGACAAAGTTACACCACTTCGTGGCTATCAAACTTGTTATCTTCAGCCTATATCAAAGCCATATTTAAAGCCCCCATTGGTTTAGAAGATGAAACATTTTTGGCAGTGACAACTTCAACGCTTTCATCTTCATTTTGCTCGCTATCTTCACACATTGCGGCTTGCACAATCTCATCAGTTAAAACTTCATGTCTTTGCATTCCCTTTGCGCCACCGGCAGCCCACTCTTGAGCTCCTGACTCAGTTATTTGTGACTTATTACTTGGTCTCAACCTGTTGATCAGATCAGGTTTGAAGTCATTATCAGTGAGAAATTCAGGATGCAATGGATGCTTTATCACCTGCTTTTACACAAATAAATTTAGAATCCAATTTAAAGCGCGTTTCTGATTAATTATCCAATGGCCAGCACTAGAGAAAATTTATTTGAACCATTAATTATTTAAAAAAAATCCATGTACATAAATAACAATTATTCTAAATTTAAATATACTTGACAAGTATAACTCAGTAGATGCTCATTAGTTACATATTTTTTTTATTGAAATAATTTCTTTAGTATATTTTGGTTTTGAATCTTATGTACTTCTAATTAGGTGTCTACCACTATAGATATTCACAATTTACAATAGGTATACATTAAAATAAGTTATTTTGTACTTCACTATGTCTGTAGCTAAGTGTATTGTTCATTTATTATTTATTCAATGAACTTATTCTTACAATTACATATTTCAGATTTCAAACTGGACAATATTAAAGCGAAATAATCCAGCGCAAGATTATCCAAGTGATTTTGATATTATAATACTAGACGAGCCATTCAGAAAAACAGGTTTAAGTGCTTTAAGTGAGCACCCTGCTATAAGGAGGGTAACAGCTCAAAGAGTTGTACAACGCTCTATAAAATATATCCCAGAAGATGATGAATGCGGTAAAGCTGGGTGTTTATATGATGGATGGAGAAATCACAGAGCTAGAGCTTTACGTTCGCTACGGCAGCCTAGACAGGTTATTCTAAACTTAAATTTGTTTTTATACCTGTCAGAATCTTTTCTTATTTTATACAGTTATACAACATTCTACTAACAGTTGTATATAACTTCTCTATTAAACAATTTGCACTCGAAAGTTTAGCAAATTAAGTGGCAACCTTATGTTTCATCTTATATTTACCTACTAGCAGCTGCCTGCAGCTTCACCTGAGTAGACTACACATTCCTGTTAAAGTTACTGTTAATATTATTATTATTAACAAGGTATCAGCGTCCGCTGATATTAATACTCAATATGGTTTCTGTGTACTTTTTGCTAGAACCAATTTTGGTTACTCTCATACTTATGACCCCCATCCCCTTCCCCTTAAGCGATATCTTATGCAAAAATTCATTGAACTAGACATTTGCAAACAACTATATTTACGATATAATCACACTGAACATTAATTATTATTTGATCATTTTGATGTTACCCAGTTGTTTGACAATATTGTCTTATTAAAATGTGAAATTAGTAAGATTAAAGAAAAATTAAAGAAATTAAACTAGGGAACTAGTTGGTTTGATGAAAACGGAATTGAAAGTTTGAAAAATGCTTCCCTGGTAAATAACTTTCCGTGTAACATTAATATCAAGCGAGCTATCTAAACGAGCAAGCGAGATATATCGAGCGGCGGCTATGCAAATGTAATTGACCGTTATGATGATTGCAATAATGAACTGATGGGACTCGTTCTGGAGACTTCACTGGTTGAGAATTAGAGCCAGTGCCCCGCAAAATGTAGAAAAGCGACCGTTGCCGTTGTCGTTAAACGATGATCATCGCCGCCGGCGTCGGCTCTATGACTTAGGTAAACAAACCAGCTGTTTGAAAACACAGTGCGGCAGACGATTGAAAACACAAAGAAAAAGAAGAAAACGATGGCTGAGGTTCCTTGAGGTGGTGAATAGAAATCTCATAAACCTAGTGATGAATAGATTCTTATCCAAAAAAAGAAACAGAAAAATAGTTTCATGAGTAATCGAGGAATAGCTGTTTTGAAAACCGAATTTAACTTCAAAGCAGCAGATATAAAAATTCCAATTTATTATAATGTGTCAAAGGAAGTGACTGCGGACAATATTGTAAACTACATCAAATGCATAGCAGGCTTATGCGTTTCCGTGGAGAAAAATTAAACGAAATTGTCCACAGACTACGATGGATACAAAATAAATATTTTGTATTCATCAAAGCACCTACACATGAAAGTAAAGGATTAAATACGCATCTAAATGGCAGTCACAACTAAAGCAATAACTTTTAACTGTAAGAGTGTGATTAGATCGGTGGAGTGTGTGCGAAGCTTATGTGAAGCAGCGGACATAATAGCACTTCTAGAATTCTGGCTTCTTCCACACGATATACCGTATCTAGGATCTATAGAAAGCGATTTCGTTTTTACGGTAAACTCGGCGGTGGACACGTCTGCTGGTGTCTTGCATGGGAGGCCCTATGGTGGTGTAGCCATATTATGGAGAAAGTCATCGTTTCCATGCGTGTCTGCTATTTCATGTCATAGTGTGCGACTCGCCACGGTTAAAGTTATGCTTCATGACAGTGAACTTTTAATATTTTCGGTATATATGCCAACTAACTCGAGTGATAATCTCTTAGAGTTTACTGAATGTTTGAGTGAAGTAAACGTTATAATAGATAATTGTCATGTGGAATTGGTGTACATACTCAGGTATTTCAATGCCCACTCAGGTGAGTTTTTCACGTCACAATTAATAAACTTTTGTGCAGATCAATTATGGTCTTGTGTAGGTACGGACTTACTGTCGCCAGACACGTACACATTTGTGAGTGATGTTCATGGGTGCAGGCGTTGGCTGGATCATAGTGTAGTGGCTAGTGTGGCGTGGCAGTCGGTTGTTAGTGCCGCAGTGTTGTATAATGTTTATTGGCCTGATCACATGCCGCTAATGTTGGAGTGTGATTTTAAACAAATTAAATCCAAAGTTGCGCTTCCTACTCTTTCAAATAATAAAGTAATATGGGGTCAGAGAGATGTCGTTTCAATAAATAAATATTTAGAAATATGTCATTTAAAATTTTAATTAATTTTTGTACTTAGTTTAGTAACTGTGCTATGTAAAATATGTTTAACTGTGATCTGTACGCGGTTATTAGATGACATGTACAGTAGAATTGTGGGGATACTTTGTGAAGCCGCTGTGTATATATAGTGACTAGACCAAAATGTAAATATATAGTAGGATGGAATAAATGGTGAGGACCATAAGAGGGCTCGACTTTGCAATGAAATTTGGTCATTACATGGCAAACCAGAGAGTGGCTAAATTTATGAAAATATGTGCAACGCACGGAAAATATAGGGGTTCAACGGATGGGGTTATACTTCCTAAGAAAGTTGACATCTGTCTGACTCTATTACTTGCAGAAATAAGGGAAGGTTGTCGTGTCCTCAGCCCCGCCTTGCCGACCAGTCGATGTTGTAGTAAAACAAAAATAATTTACTAATAAAATAAATTTAATAAACTTTATAACAAAAATTATTTACAATATTATAGAATACAAGTCTGGACAAGGACTTGCGTACCTGAGTGCGGTCCGGTGGTATTTCTATGGTGAGGATTCGTGTAACTACAAGGTATTTTATATGATTTAACATGCGTCGTTTCGCTACATGATTGGCTTGATGTGTTTCGACAATTTCGTGTTTTGGCCAATCAGAAAACATTAGTGACATTCGAGAGTCTAAAGTATTTGGAGCCTAGCAGAAATATTGTTTTCAATAAAAGTAAATGACGGTGAAAAATGATCGGAAAATGTTGCGACGTTGGGGTCACTGATTCGGACTTTAGTATAAGCGGTCAATACCCTTATATATTTAAATCAAGACTGAAATGGTGCAAAAACAACACAGAACAAATTAAAATGGATATTATCGTGCAACATGATTCAGAGAGAAATTTTAATAAATTTTGGAAATGCACCAATAAGTTGAATGTTGGGTCGACTCTTCCTGTGAGCGTTGCTGGCAAAAGCACAAACCGGCTGAGATAGCCAATGCTTTTCAATAACAATTTAAGGTCTATGGCGAGTGGTACCGAGTCACTACAGGCCGATTTCCTTAGCCACTGTTATTGGCGAGGTGTTGGATAGTCTGCTTGATAAACACTTAAATAATCACGTACAAACACATGATGCACAGTTCGGTTTCAGACAAGGTCTGTCAACAGAGAGTGTGATTCTGTGCCTCAAGCGCACTATCCAATACTACACTGTTCTAAGAACACCGGGCTATGCGTGTTTTTAGGGTTCCGTAGCCAAATGAAAAAAAGGAAACCTTATAGTTTCGCCATGTCTGTCCGTCCGTCTGTGATTTTTCTCGGAAACTATTGGCAATACATACCTATACATGAAATTTAGACGGTAGGTGTAATTAATCTATGAACCGCCACACAACGACACAGTGAAATTAGGAAAAAAAAATTGTTTGGGATAGTTCGCCATGCACGTAATTGAAGTGCGAAAAAAATAATTCATCGTATATTAACGCGAGAGGTACCAAACAACGGTAGATCTTAAAAAAATATATCAAGCTTTCAATTTTTTTTATTTAAGTCAATAGTTGTTAAGATATGCACTCCTAAAGTCCTTATTTTTGTTAGTCATGTGTCCCGTCCCCCCGCCCTCTACCAGCTAAACCGTTGTTTTGGATATGTGGAAAAAAATTATAACAGGAATATATATAACGTACCTAGTTAAAAGGAAAACTATCACAGCTAACTAGACTATTATGTAACGAGTAATAGATTAACTTTTAAAATGTACTTGTATAAGTAAAAATTTTGTAAAAACTATAGAAAATGACAAATAGTGTTTAGCCAAAAAGCGACAACTAGATGCATTTTATCTTTGTGATGTTATTGGAAAAGATAATTAAAAAAAAAACATTTTATGATGAGAACTACATTGTATATCAGAAAATAACTGAGCACTATGCCGTCATTTCTGAGCGGTACAGGTGAGTACGTGAGTGAATGGAATTTCTCAGATACAAATTACGAGAAATTATTAATGAACGGCTTTGTTATAGTGTATAGATGATTAAAAATAAATGTCGAAAAATCTAGTGCCGTACTAAAGTGGTGGTGCCGGAAGTCAGTGCAAATTTTTAATTCGCCGATAATTGCAAAAGCAATGGCCATTTATATAAGCTTTTAAAAATTTGGTCATGCGGTCACATAGATCTCGCCAAAACATTTAATTTGAGTACCAACATGATAGGTGTGCCTTTGATCGTTTTGAAAATATAAGTGTTTAAAAATTTGGTCACGTGGTTGCATAGATGTCGCCAAAACATCAAGTTTGAGTACTAACACGATAGATCTATCATTGATGGTTTCAAAAATATATATGCATTTAAAATCTGGTCACGTGTACACAGACACGTCTGCAAAGTTTTGTTGAAATAGGTTTAGTCGTTTTCGATCGAGATTAGCCGGACCAGGCAGACAGTCGGACAGACAAACAGACAAAAAGTACCCTATGTTACCCCCGGCAATGCCCTCTATATGTCTGCAAAGTTTCATTGAAATCGGTTTAGCCGTTTCGGAGATAAGCCGGAACAGACAGACAGACGGAGAAACAGACACTTCAATTTTATTAATATAGAAGAAACGTAATGATTAAAACCACGAAACTTTTACGATCAATTTATAAAAAGTCAGGTTACCTACTTATAATTATAGTATTACGGATAAACAGTAGATGGCGTATTTTTGCATTTGTTTCGTAATTAAAAGAAAATAATCAACTACTTCAAATAATATTTTTTTTGCACTATAGGACTATTTTTTACATGAATAAATTACAATCAGAGCTTGTAAATTGAAATATATTACTGTCAGTATCATAACAAAAAATATGTAAAACTGAAACTTATTGAATTTAGTTGCGTCTGCGCTGGTCTGCGCGCCTCTCGCGTTAGTATTTAGAAACGTACCAGGCAAGTTGGGCACTGATGAGCCTTAAATCACATAATAATAACGATTAATGGTCAAGTTCGATTAACGTCGTGCTCGTTTTTTTATATTGTACCAGCGACTCGCCCCGGCTTCGCACGGGTAGCAGAGCATATAAGCCGTTAATGTTTTTTCTGTCGTAGTGTCATATCAGCTTGTTGCGTCGAACATTTGGATTGGATTTAATTACCTTTAAATGTGACGTAAGTTCATCATACTTGGAGTATTTTTAAAGTATTTCATTTCCGATTCTATAAATATTTGAAAAAGTTAAGAATAAATACATAATATAACCTAACCTAACTACGCGTGTCTCGTCGTCCCGTATGGCCGCCCGGCTAGTCGCGCGATATTTATATTTCTCGATAGCTACTAATATATCATTTAAATTGTATAGTGTAAAGGGCAACCATAATGTGCATAAAATGCTGAAGGTAAATAACGTATTTAATTTGATAAGTATTAATACTGTATCGTAATTAATACCGTAATGACTTTATTTTATAACTAGCGACCGCCCGCAGCTTCGCTTGCGTAGACTACAAATTCCTGTTATAGGTACTATTAACGTTCGAGATGGTTTATACGTACTTTTTGCTGGAACCAATTTTGGTCACACCCATTCAAACTTTCAATCTTCATTCCCCTTCCACCCTTTAAAAAACCGATACAATTTTTCATCTCCCGTTTCCCACTCTTAAAATGTGAAAATCTAAAAACCCTGAAACACGTCATTATTTAAGTCCCTCCATTCCCATCCTTAAGTTTGAAATTTCTAAAAAAGCCTTTCTTAACTTTATAATGCTCACGTTATAAAATAAACTTATGTTCCAAATTTAAGCTTCCTAGACTTAGTACTTTCGGCTGTACGTTGTTAGATCAGTGAGGACAAACGACAGACAGATAGACAGACAGACAAACACAAAAAGTAGCTTATCACACTCTTGACAACCTTTTTTCACGTCTGCAAAGTTTCATTAAAATCTGTTCAGCCGTATTGGAAATTAGCTCGAATAGATAAAATTGAATTGAATAGACGTACAGACAAACAGACGGACAAAAAGTAGTTAATGTCAAATATCTTGACAACCTTCTTTCCCGTCTGTAAAGTTTCCTTAAAATATGTTTAGCCGTTTTGGAGATTAGCTCAAATAGACAGATACACGTACAGACTGACAGACGGACAAAAAGCAACATTTGTTAGTTTTGACGACCTTCTTTTCATACTTGTGATGTTTCATTAAAATTGGTTTAGACAGATGGACGTACAGACAGACATACAAAAAGTTCTGTATGTCACTTTTGACTACATACTTTTCATATGTGTAAAGTTTTATCAAAATCGGTTAAGCCGTTTTGGCCGAAGCCGATTTGCTCGAATAGACAGACAGTTCGTTTTCATGTATATAACCTATAACTCTCTGCTAGAATCAGGCTATCAAAGGCAAAAAGAATTTTTCAAATCCGACTGGTAGTTTCAGAGATTAACAAATTCAAACAAACAAACAAACGAACAAACGAACGAACGAACGAATCAACCAACCAACCAACCAACCAACAAACAAACAAACAAACAATCAATCAATCAATCAATCAATCAATCAACCAATCAATTAATTAATCATTCAATCAATCAATCATCAAATCAATCAGCGCGCGCGACGGAAGCTCTCAAAAGGAATAATTTTTCCCGTTTTTGCAACATTTTTCATTGATGCTCCACTCCTATTGGTCGTAGCGTGATGTAATATAGCCAATAGCCTTCCTCGATAAATGGACTATCCAATACAAAAATAATTTTTCAATTTGAACCAGTAGTTCCTGAGATTTGCGTGTTTAAACAAACAAACGAACAAACGAACGAACGAACGAACAAACCAACCAACCAACCAACCAACCAACAAACAAACAAACAAACAATCAATCAATCAAACAATCAATCAATCAATCAAAAAATCAATCTATCAAACAAACAAACAAACTCTTCAGCTTTATAATAAGTATTTCTATTATATAGATTAATAGATTATAAGATAATAAGAAAATAAGATATTACTAAAAACCGTGTCAAAGTCTATTGGTTTGGAAGTAAAAAGTTAACGAACAGAGGCAGACAGCGAATTTATTTTCGCCCGCTATAGTTTTTAAATTTCAATAAAAACTGTTAAGATATTAATTTAAATTGTATGATGTAAAGGGCAATTATAATACGCTTGAAATGCTTAAGACAACTAACGTATTTAATTTGATAAGGATTAATATCACGTTTAAAAAACATCTTCGCAAATAGTACATTATGTTGAACAAATTTGATTGTCATAAAAAAGGTTATAGTAAGTTAACCTTAAAAGATACACATATGCTGTCGCGGACTTTTGGTTAGAACTTTTAAAGGGGTACAATTCCGTAGTACATGATTTTTGCTTAACATCAACCGTTTACGCAGCGCGCGCGACGGAAGCTCTCAAAAGGAATAATTTTTCCCGTTTTTGCAACATTTTTCATTGATGCTCCACTCCTATTGGTCGTAGCGTGATGTAGTATAGCCTATAGCCTTCCTCGATAAATGGACTATCCAACAAAAAAATAATTTTTCAATTCGAACCAGTAGTTCCTGAGATTTGCGCGTTCAAACAAACAAACAAACAAACTCTTCAGCTTTATAATATTAGTATAGATATGTAGTGATGGTGGTACGGAACCCTTCGTTTGCGAGTCCGATTCGCACTTGGGCGGTTTTTTGGATCTGTCTAAGGCTTTTGATTTAGTGTCATACTGTATATTATGGAATAAATTAAAATATGAAACTAGTTTTCCTGAGGAATCTACTGCTTTGTTGAAGTACTGGTATGGTAATGAGATAATTGTGTACGTTGGGCGAACGCATATTCTGATGATTATAAACTGGAGTGCTAGGAGACAAGGAGGGCCGACTTCACCGTGGCTCTTTATAATATGTATATAAATGCTCATAGCAGGGAACTCAGCAGTGCCGGTCTGAGTTGCCACATAGACAGTGCCTGTATGAACAACATTAGCTACGCCGATGATATGGTACTGCTTTGTTCCTCCATCGGAGCGTTAGGAAAGTTATTGAAGATCTGTGAACGTTATGCTGAGGCCCATGGACTCAGGTATAATGCGAATAAGAGTGAGTACATGATTTTTAAAGCTGGGACTATATGTCATGAGCCGGTGCTGTCAGTTACTATTTCTGACACTCCACTCAAAAAAGTGACGCAATTTAAATACCTGGGTCTCTAGGTTACTCATGGCCTCAGTGATAACGAGGATATAGAGAGGGAACGCAGGGCGCTGGCTTTCCGATGTAATATGTTGGCCCGTAGATTTGCACAGTGTACCAAGGAAGTTAAAGTGACACTCTTTAAAGCGTTCTGTCAGTCTTTTTACACTTGCAGTCTGTGGGTCAATTATACGCAGAGGGCATACAGCGCTATGCGAGTCCAATACAACAATGCATTTAGGGTGCTGATGAGGCTGCTTAGATTCTGCAACGCGTCCGGCATGTTCGTAGAGGCGGGCGTAGATGATTTTCACGCCATTTTAAGAAAGCGAAGTGCCTCCATACTGAACCGCGTTCGTGCTAGCGTCAACAGCATCCTGAAGGTATTAGCTGACAAGTGGGACTCTCCAATGTTAAACCATTGGTTCCACCAACATACGACGTTAGCTAGTCGTGTATAGGTCTTGAAACGTGTTAATTAATTCTTTTTAAATATATTACTTTTAAATTTTAGTGTAACCATTTTCATTTTTATTTTGTGGATATATCAATTACTTTTTAATATGTAAAAAGCAAAATTTTCATTGTTTTTTTTTGTTTTGTTTATTTTATTATTGTTATTATTTATTATTATGTTGTTATCAATATATATTATGTTTATGGGTTATTGTTACCTGAAATAAATTATTATTTTTGTTATATTTCAGAATGGTGGATACACATCAAGAAAACTTTTAAGAACCGTTCCGAGACAAATCACATCTGTATTAAGAGCAGATGTGCTGTGGGAGTTGGGTGTGACAGGTGATTATTTCGATCTATTGCTTTATCTTACATAAACAAATATGCGCGAAATACATTAGCCTTTTTTTGGCTATGGTATTTCACACAAGTATCATTTGCTCAGTGCTGGCGAAAACTAAAATTAGTTTACTCTTTGTTTTGTTTAGGTAGTTTTTTTGCCAGTTTTTCAGTCATCAGACAGTTGATTTAATTATATTTAATCAATAACATTGAAATTAATATAAATATTTCTATCCTACTTTTATAAATAGGAGATGGTGTTCGCGTGGCAATCTTCGACACGGGCTTATCTCGGGACCATCCTCATTTTGGTCGAGTGAAAGAACGTACTGACTGGACTGGTGAAAACTCTTTAGACGATGCGCTAGGACATGGCACGTTCGTTGCTGGCGTCATAGCATCCCGTGCAGATTGCCTTGGTTTTGCGCCGGATGCCGATTTGCATATATTTAGGGTTTTTACTGATAATCAGGTATGCCTTAATTATTTCATTTGAACAAAGATTCCATATAAAGACTGACGAATTAAATAACTGCCTTTAGGAAGGTTTTTTGTGTTAAGTATTTTTTTTTAGTATGTGCTCATACTGGTGGTAATTGGATCATCAAAAACAAAAAATAAAAAACCAGCTAAGTATGATACAAAGGACGTTCGAGATTGTCCGCTTCGTCGATAAAAGAGTTGAGATTTAAATAGGTTCCAAGTAAATTATATGATTTAACTTGGCGTCAGTAAGTCACAAATAAGTCAATTATTTATAGTAGGCATAAAATATTATAACAGAAAATTGACCATTATCCCCTCCCCTCTATCTCCGAGACGAAAAAATATGAAATATAGGACTTTCCTTATATTTTATAGTAAAAAAACTTCTCAAGTGCATAATTTGTCATGTCAAATGAAAGTGCTTGTTATGAGAATTAGAAACATATTTTCATTCTAATTTTAAATTGCATACATAATTGTCAATATAGAAAATATGAAAACTGGTTATTACCCCCCTTATTTCTGCAATTACTGAATTATAAAAAAAAAAACGGCATACAGGGCCTCAGTTATAGTTTACAGGAATACCGGAAGAAAAATCCTAACTCTTTAAATTCCCGTGAGTAACGGAAAATATTTAAAAGAAAAAATGCATACAAAATGTGTTGCTTAATTTCACTGATGTAACAAATAATACTTAACCGTGATTGTGCGATGATTACGCTTTATCGGCTCAGCTCAGTTGAGAGTTTCCGTTGCGGCGTCAATATGCCCTCATAAGCTTTACGTGGGTCGAGTGCTCATACTATGAGGACGAAAGATTTCCCTGGGCTATGTGGTAGGGTTCAGTAATAAATGGAAAGACTGATTTAATGTTAACAAAGATTTAATTCAGTAATCTACACAGACAGTTTAAAACAAATTGGCTAAACTAAATCTAAGGTTTACAACAAAATGACGAGCTAGATCGTCCACTAAAATTGGCTTGAATATATACGCACTGCATATTTACTGTAGGGGTGGTTACCCCTTTGGGAATACATTGGTCCATCAGATTGTACCCTCGACTTTTGGATACGTGAACGCTTTCACTATATCCTGGGTTCAATATCAGTAGGTATCATACCTCACATTGTTTTTTTTACGGCGACATGCTCCACTTTTGAGCGATTCGACGTATGGCATTACCTGGACGCGTCCGGTTTTCCGATATTTCTATATTGCACCGATAAACGGACTCAGTTAAGCGTCATAAGACTCGCCTCATCAAATCTCAGCTGGCCGAGGATAAGTTAAGGCGTTTGGGTGCGATAACTTTACTTCTTCACGACTTTAGATGGTGCTAAGCAGTGTTTGGTGAAATAATATTGGACACGTCTATATGTGACAACGTAGGGCGGGCAATGAATCCCTGCGGTGATTTCCAACGGTTTTTAAAAACCGGCCCAGTCTCTGGCTGCTGGGTACAATCTTACCATGTCGAAATGCGTAGGTGCAGTTCATTCTGCTGATGCACATTTGTTCCTTATTTAATACGTTCTTAAGAACTAATATTATATGCTAGCTAATACTACTGTTACGTGTTGGGGTTCGCAGAATTTGGAGAGAAAGACCTGCTGACTCTTTTGAAGACTTTATTCACTAGCACTAGGTCTTACACAAAGCACTAAGTCCAATCACTAAGCACTAACGATGTTCTGGGTCGTAGCCAAGTCGTAGGTTTCACTGGTATCACTTCTTGATCACTAGTTTTCACTTCGAAGTCGCCTCGAAAGTAGCCCAAAAACTGAACTGAGCTCGCTTGCCCTCCTGCGTCTACTTATATGGGTCGCAACGAGCCTTGAGAGCATTCTAGAAATCACTCTACTCGCGCGAACGCAAACGACCGGGTTGGACAATTCTAGAACATTCTTTCCTCTAACACCATTTAGTATCGAGTAAGGGTTTCGTGTTGTCCTTGTTGTAAAACCCTTCTACAAAGTGGTTTTACTGGTTGACGCTAGATGGCGGTCGTTACTCTGTCTGTTCGTAACACTACTAACTGTTACTAGTACTACTGCTACTACTACTGTTAACTTGCTTTAACCATAAAGAATTTTCTGTGCATCTGCATTCAGGTGTAGTTTTTAATTACTACCCTTGATTTATTACAGATAAATAAATAGTTTCGATTGCCTAAAATAATCTACCCTTGATTTATGAGAGGTAAAAAAAGGTCTTTTGAACGATCCGAAATAATTATACTACACTGATAACTCGAATCGTTGATCTAGTGGTTTAATTACCAGGTAGCCCAAAAGAGTCTAAGAACCTAACCTAACTTAAATTTGATTCAGATTTAAACGAAAATATAGGTAAAATGATTATTTATATTATGGAATCTTCGCCACGCGAGTCTGACTTGCACTCGACTAATTTTCATAAAGTATAATTCTAACTTGCACAATTCATCATTTAAATGTCTTTGGTTGCAGGTCTGTTTGCTCGATGATTTTCATTCCATTGTAATTAAGCTGTCAAAAAACTAACAATTAAAATTATTCCAGGTTTCATATACTTCTTGGTTTTTGGATGCATTTAATTATGCTATAATGAAAAAAATTGATGTGCTCAATTTGAGTATTGGAGGACCGGATTTTATGGATCACCCATTTGTCGACAAAGTATGGGAACTTAGTGCCAACAAGGTTAGCAAAATTTATAGGTAATACAAGCACGAATTTAAGCCAGCAAAAAAGTATGAAAATTATGTTTCAAGAAAAATACCTTTGCGGTATCACGAATTTTAAGTTTGCCCTGCGCGGTGGTGGAAATTAAATGTATGCGTATTTTGATTGTTATTGCTCAGGGAAGTCACAGAGTTCTGTAGATGCTGAGAAAAATAACTGGATGCTTATCATTTTCTTCCTGATTTTATCCTGAACCTGAATTTATTTTTAATATTAGCTTAATGATATACCTGTGTAATATAAAAGATTAGATTCCATAACACAAACCATTCAATCAGAAAAAAAATATAGTGTACAGAAGGTATTACATGAACATATGCCTGTAGAAAAAAATTGTTCTCGTTGAATTCCGCACAGCTTACCGATTGATCAAAAACAGGCTCGTGTCGATTGGTGCAAAAATACAAAATACCCATGAGTCGACAATGCACTGTTTTTTAGCTAGCCCACTTCGTAAATCGTAATAAATGATCGCACAAAAATGTTTACGAGTCAAATCCACGGTGACGAAGACACGCAATTTTCAAAATGATGCCACAATAAAATGACATTTGACAGTTATATGAAACAAACAAGGTAGTGAACAAACTGTATTTGACAGCCTAAAAGTTCAAATTTTAAATGTTGTAATAATTTTTTAAATAATTTTTTGTAAGTGGCCAATTACGGATTCATAAATAGTAGCCCTCGTAGTGTTTAAATGAAAAAGTGAATGAAACAAAGTATTTATCATCCATGAATAGATCGCTTTAATCGATCGAACTGATCATGAATACTGTTAAGAATACTTGTCTGGAGTAGATGGAGGCGAAAGAGACAAGGGCGTATAACTTAATGTAAATAACTTATATAGGTTTAAAGCGATGATGACGGGTGTTCGCACCATTCAATGAGGTAGGAAAACTGACCTTGGATGACCGTACTTTTCCTGCAGCTCCTCGACTTCTGGTCAGCGTCCACAGCACGTATACGTGTCATGCCGCGACCTCTCACTTGTTTAGACGATGATTTAATAGACTCGCCACAATGTATAGTTAAAACTAACAGCGATTATCCTTAAATTAGATTCGAATTATTATAGTTTTCTTTACGCCATACCGTGTTTGGAAACGAAGAGCAAGGGGAAAAAAATTAGAACAGCAGGTATAATACGGAATGGAAAGAGACGGGATGCATTGGCGCAAACAGTGTACAAAATTATTGAATAACTGAGTCTATGATTGGCGGAATAAAATTTATGTGTCACCAAAGGATTGGAGTTCAGTATTGACGCACACTATTGATTATTTGTTTAAAAATAAAAAGACTAAGAAAATCAACACAAAAAATAAAGTTACGCGAAAATACCTTTAATTTCAATTTTTTGGTCTTCTATGCAGCGGGGTCGGATAATCTTTGAAAAATAAGTAGTGTGATTGCGATGGAGCAGATAAACCATCTAGTATACAAAGTGTAATAAACTGAAATTTAATTCATTGCTATAATTTACCATAGATGGCTCTATCTAACTAATTATTATCCTTGAAAAACGGTTAATGCTATCACTGGAACTGTCTTAAATAAACCTTAAGATTTGTTATTTCGGAAAAATATGTGTTGCTTATAATAAAAACATTCGTATGCAACTATGTGACATATAAAGATGGCGCCACATGTGACATCTCAAAAACGCCGCTTTGTTGAAAATATTGTATTGTACTAAAAATTTTCAAAAAAGACGATCTTTTCAATGACAATGATATGTTTCAATTTGTGGCAACTTAAAGTCACATAATAATTAATAACTTGAGTCAATTACAAAAGGCGCAATGGTTATTGTCATTTTAATTCTGCGTACGTATATTCAGTCACATAACTTTTTTGACACGTTTCTAAAGTGCTAGATTCTGAAGGCTCAGCTCATTGATTTGAGTATTATCATGAATATTTTTATGTTATTATATTTTATTTTGTTTACCAAACCAATTTTCCGGTTTTTTAATTAATCAAATTGCAATGCAACCGCCTTTATATAGACGTACGATAAGAATCGAAAGGAAACTTTGTTATTAATTTAAATAGCTATATCAAAAACTAACATGTTAATTACGAATCAGTGATACCAGTCTCCAGTTTCCTAGATTTTTTAAAATGTTTATTAAAATTATTTTTAATAAAAATGTTACAGGTTATCATGGTGTCAGCCATAGGCAACGATGGACCTCTTTATGGTACTTTAAATAATCCAGCAGATCAAATGGATGTGATTGGAGTTGGAAGCATCGGTTTCGACGACCGGATAGCAAAATTTTCCTCAAGAGGCATGACTACGTGGGAATTGCCTGAAGTAATATTGCTAATGAAATTTGTCTGTCCCCAAACCAATCATTTTTAATATAACCTTTTTTAGTAACATTGAGCGTGTTTTAGTATGCAATGAAAAAGGCTGACTTAGCCAACGTTTTTTTTTCGAAAATTCAAGATGAGATCCTAAAGATTGTTAATGAATCAGCAAAAAAACGTATCTTCACTTCACTTCATCAGCCCATATTTTACCCCACTGCAGGGGCTTAGGCCTCCCCCAGGGTTAGGAGGGGGGCTTGGAGCTTAAATTCACCACGCTGCTCCACTGCGGGTTGGGGACTGTAAAGACCGCGATCTATTGACAGCGTCCGGGACCGACTGGTTAACGTGCCCTTCGAAGCACGAAGTGAATCATAGTTGTGTACTTAAGTCAGAAAAACTCATTGGTACACGCCCGGATTTGAACCATGGCCCTATGGGGCCATATAAATTTGAGACAGGTTCGTTGCGCTTTGGGCTATCATGACTCACTCCGTATACAAAAGTGAAATGTCTTTTCAGGGTTATGGACGTATGAAACCAGATATTGTAACATACGGTAGCGGAGTAAGTGGCTCCAGCGTGAAGGGAGGGTGTCGTTCTTTATCTGGTAAGTTTATATTGATATATTCACTGTTGAGATGGCCAAGGAGAAGTGATTGTGATTTATGGGTTTGTCGAATAATTGACATTTCAAATTTTTAACCCATACTTTTTATCGGTTTATGAAACTAGACTATGGTTTGAAACTAGAAAGAAAAAATAAGAGACTCGTATTATAATTTTTTCGATATGATAATATTTTCAAGACGATTCAACGAATTTGAAAGTTGCTTATTTTAAAAGGTCATATCTGATAAATGACGTCATTTGTATCTATTTTTGAAGCTTTTCCTCCTGTTTGGGATAAGTGATAATTGTGAGTAATCTGACCTGATCGTCCAAGAGCCTTACGTTGTGTATCCAAATTTGAAGTATAACCGCCCGCTATAGAAGTATCTACTGTCTTGTCGTAGTTCCGCTGATATTGAATTGTCTTTATGAATTTACAACCCGCTTATGTTAATTATACGAACACGAAATTCTTATGTGTTTGTTTCCGCTGCAGTGTCATAGCGTCAGACTTTTCCGTTGATCGCTTGACAGTGCGTCTGAGCCAAAATCGCCCGCGCCGATTAAGGGGCGGTCGGTCGCAACTTCTCGCTGTTTGAATGAAGAAAATCGTCCGTTCGTCTATAATTTTTTGGGATATTCAATAAATAGAGGAACCGCGCGAACTCCCCTCTTTTGACTAATTTGCTCTTCAAATTTAATAACCATTCATATTGCCTTCTAAAAATTCATAGTTTAAAAAAACTAAAAAAATTGCGCTTTAATAGCAATTTGAACTAAAGAAGAAAATAAAGAAGAAAATAACTTAGTATGATATAATAATAAAGTGTTTAATGAGGAAATGAATGTTATTGTGAAAAAGCGTGGGGTGCTATATTCCATTGCACTCCACGATTTTGCACAATAACATTAATTTTCTTATTAATCACCATATTTATTTATTGTTGTTTATTCTTATACTAAAAGTTATTTTGTTCTTTATAGTTTGATTTGCTATTAAAGTGTAATTTTTTAAAGTTTTTTGAACTATAATTTATGTTTTCATTTTTAGTCATAATTTTTTTTAAACTACATATTAAAATTAATAAACATACAGGTGGAACTCACAATTACCTATAAAACGATGAAATGATACAAACCGATACAAAGCTTCATGTCGGTGCTAACCTAACCACTGAGGAATTCCCTCATAAACAAACTATCTTGGTGCATTAACAGTTCATGGTGAAAATCATAAATAACTATCGAAACCCAACGTATATACAATGTTTCGTGTTCGTGCTATTAACCGTTGAAGAGTATCCTTAAGAGGAAACAATTCTGGCTGCAGCATCAGGTTCTGTTTATCATTTTAGTGTATTGTCTTCGAAGTTACATACGTATTCTGAATTTCAGCCCAATATCTTCAGTGGAAGGAGGTGACAATCGCGTTTAAAGATTCCATTACATACAAACAAACATACAGGTGGACCTTAAGAAAGCCACTAACGATGCGTATTGGCGACGAGAATAAAATATGTCCATTTTGCACATATCGAGGCGATAGGAATCACGCCCACATGACCCATCTCCCCTACAATGATGTGTGATAATAGCCCTATTATTATTTTCGATGAAAATAGTTTTAAGAGTAAAAACTGGAATCGCGTGTTTAGATTAACTGCCAATTATACCAACATTAAGTAATAGAAAAACGTGACACTCGAAAGGCCATACCTGAGAAGTAGAAGATGAAGGGATTAGATATCAGATTGACTTGAGAGGTTATGTGAAAGTATTTAGTTTAATTTTGTTATTGTAGTTAGCGAAATAAACAACTGAGGATTGTCAGTGAATATTACTATCACACACAAAATCCTCAAGATTTTCTAACAACCTGGCTTGAATTTTTCAAATTGATATTATGAGGGATTTTCTGACAACTAATTAAAAAAAAACCTAACTCCGTAGATGGCGCTGACGAAACACGCTACTATAGAACATTATCATGGACGTAAAATACCTACTACGTAGGTTCAGGACTGTGCACTCCCGAAACTGTATAATACAAAAAATAAACCTTTGCGTTACGCATAAGGCTAACTTTAAATTGTAAGCCGCAAGGAAGCAAAATGAGTTTGTAGGAGATAGCCACCAAAGAGTCCCTTTGTCCCTTTCTAACAGCGAGTTGCACCAAAAGAGATAACGTAAACGTATGTCGCATAAAGTAAAAACTGACAGCTCTACTTTGATTAGCTCTCTCGCAACAAAAGTCAAGATGAGAGAAGAAAAAAATAAGAATGAAAAAAAATTATTGTCACTCTAGAAGAAACGAGACAAAGGGACTTGGACCTCGCATCTCCTCGTTCGACTTTTCATCTCCTCGTTTTGCAAAGCCGAGTGCACTGTCCTGAACATAATATTACGTCCATGAACATTATTCAGTTAAACAGAAGACCCACTCCAAATAATTATTTTGTTAGTTGCCTATCTTTTTCACACAAATGAAGTTAAATTCACGTGTGAAATGTATAGTAGCGTGTCCGATCAGCGCAATCTATCGACCTATTTGGAACTTTTTTTTTAAACCAGCTGTCGGAAAAGCCCTCATTGGGTTCCAACGGGACTGACATCTAAAACTCGTAAGTTGTATAAAGGTAAGTCGCCTTAAATTTTATGCTTTAAAAATATACTCATATATTTCAGGTACGTCAGTCGCGTCTCCTGTAGTCGCGGGAGCAGTAGCTTTGTTAGCCAGCGGAGTGCCTCGAGAGCAAATCAGTCCAGCTTCTATGAAACAAGCTCTTACCGTAACTGCTCGGCGTCTGCCCGATGCGAATATGTTTGAACAGGGACATGGAAAACTGGATTTAATTAGGGCTTATCAGGTTATTAATTATTCATTCGTTACGAAATTAAACTGTTTTAACTTGTTTCAGATGCGTACGTGTTATACCTAATTTGTGGAATGGACGTTTAATAAAATATTTGCTTGATAAATAGCGGCAATTCAATTTTTTTCTAATAAGTAATAACTTTATTGATATAGCGTTCTGATCCCCACTTTGTTTTGGCATATTTATGTGAATAAGTGTAACATGTGTAAAAAGAATGCGATTTTATAATTCTAAAACGATTGTACAGACTTAAAAATGTATCGGTCATAGAAATCTACAAATATAAGGTCGTCCAAAGGGGGGCGGTCGCTAAGTTTTCGAACATAACTCCGTTATTTATGCATAATTGTTTTATCACTTTTTGATTTAACGTTCGTATTCAATGCGCACCCACTTCGAGAATGTTTTTTTTCGATTTTCGGCGTCTGCACCCGTTTGCTATTTCTCGTGTAATGCACACAAAATATCTTCCTGACTCCTTCGATTACTTCCCGGAACGCTGAGGCGGGCGCACATGTCTCGTGGCTGTCCTGAGCGGGCGCAGACCACGGCTTTTTTCTTTCTTCAGGGTGGGTTGATGGCGGAGATTCAAGTATATGATGGGTAGTCAATTATCATTTGTCAGGTATTCGAAATTTACAAATCAATAGACGATATTCTGCGCCTTATTTGGCCCTTAGTCGAAGGGCGGCGGCTTTTTCAGATGTTACTTAACGGTTTAAATGGGCAATCTGCCTGATATACTTTACATCGAATACTGTCGGTCTCCAAGATAAAAAATAAATTCGACTTTCGTGTTATCTTCGAAATATAAAGAAAAATAGAACGGTTTTTTAATTCGGAGGCTCCATAACGTGTTTGAGTCACCTTTTCTCTTCGTCCCGGTCGTGAACTAAGTTCATGTTAACTGCCTTGGCTAAGCAATGTGTGCGTCTGCCCTCGTCGCTGGCCAAGAGCTTTTTTCATCCATTAATAATAATAATAATATCGTCGTCTGTCGGATGTATACCGTTGTTACGTTCGCTTTTTTAAACTTCGCAATGTTCTCAGTCTATGATTCCGTTTATTAGACAATTGGCGCTGACGACGGGTACATCAATAGTGTTTCTGAGTATAGTTTTGTGTGAGCCCCGGGGTCATGCGAACACCCGGCGGGCCCCCTTCGGTAGTGGACTGTATGAATTGAAACAACTGGCTCAGTATTACACCGCACCGGCTTCCTCTCACCGCGCCGCGCCACTGTCTGCTCTTGCTGTTCTTGCTGTTCTTGCTGTTCTTGCTGTTCTTGCTGGTCCGCTGCTGGTCGTCGACTAAATGCTACGGTGCCTCGTCACCGTATTTATGCCTTTTTTGGCACCGTAGCGCAGCGGACCGCATCGCGGCGGGAATGTGCATAGTGTGAGGAGAGCGCCCATCTCTCCTCTCTTTCTTTGCAGACGCCAGTGGCGCGGGGGGAAATAAAAAACCGTTACAGAATCGTTTATTTGAAAATCACTGTTTTTGCACTTGCTACGGTCCGTCGGCGACATTTTGTGTACTAACATTAGTTTGTAATTATCAGACAATGAGGTATTTTTCATTAGTTTGTCCATAATCTATTGAATGGTGCAGTAATCCCAAAAACAGGTCTGTTAAATCAAGAAGTGTGGAATTTTTATGATAAATTTGTTAATAGACAACAAACTGAACAGTTTCTGTGTTGAGGAAATTATTAATTTATTAAAAGACATGTCCTTTTTAGGAAGTAAAATCATTCTCTCCCTATTCTTCACACTCTATTTCGATACCGTTGCTGATAAAAATACAGAGCATTGCATACTTATTTGAAAATGTCAGCTTATACTAAAGCAAATAAAACAATAGAATAGAATAGAATAAAAAAAACATGGTTTTATACCGCACTAAAAATAAAAAATAATTATCGACCTTTCTTCTTTATCTACGCTGTGAGGGTCTTGACGTAAACCTTAATTCAGGCTCATTGCATATATGTATATCGAGATATTGCGACATGACTATTAAAAGGTGAGGAAAAAGTACGCTCTTTTATGTTTTGACATAGTTGTGTGAAGTCGAATTTAGTGCCACACACAGTAAAATTTATACTGGTAAAACAAATAATGATTTTGTAATTAGATTTCATGTGTAATTTGACGAAATGTTTAAAATCTAAATGTTAATGGCGTATCGTTTGTCTAATGTAAGAGTCTGTCAATTTTCTCGAGTGTCTGATCGTGTTAAATATGCACTTGGCATTTAGATAATTCTGGTGTCTAAACTTCATTACATAGTTCGGATATAGAAACCGCGAGATTGGTGTATTTCAGTGAGTTCCATAGTTTGATGACTTATGGCATTCTGCTGTGGGGACACGCTAGCAATGTGAATACAATCTTCGTGTTACAGAAGCGAGCTTTTCGAGCAATTATATAGTAGGACCTAAAGTACCTATCACTTAGAGACAAATTTAGGGAAATTAATATAATTTTTTTTTTAATTCAAATTTTAAAAGTGGCTTTTATCCCTTGTGAGATATGTCAGCCTCGTTGGTAACTATTGTAATATGTATACATACATTTCTTCAGTAATCAAGTCCGCGAGTCAATACATATTTATGTACATAATTATATATAATGTCAGCAAAATCGGACACAGGGTCACTCAGGATGAATCACCAGCGCCTAATTTGGTCGTCATCGATATTCTCTCCGTCTTACACCAGTCACACTCCATTAATACATGGCGTCGTTGCCATTTTAAGACCTCCTATATGTCACTTTTGTCGAAATGAATTTTTTAACCTCTTTTAGTTTAGATTTTGGAGCTCTATGGAAAGCAAAAACACCCATGCGAATAAGTCTGTTCAATCGCTATTTATTTACAAAATTCAAAATATCCTAAGTGCTTGTTCATCTAAAGTTTGTATTTGAAATATCTTATGTGTTAAATCTACACATGAGAGTTTTTAGTCATATTACTAACTTACACTTTTGGAAAATCATTATGATAAAATATCTTATGAGTACATACACTAGATATGTAAAAATTATTTTTGACATTAAATTATTATACAGTAGATAAAAACGGGACATTCAACCTAATTTTTGGTCCAACGACTTTAAGTAAATTCTATTTTATTACACAAAAGTTGTTATTAAAATAATTCCAACTCAGAACATTTACGATGTATAAATTACCATGCAAAATGCACTAGAGTGAAAGTGTGTATTTTTTTTTGAACACGCTTTGCATTGGAGAAACTAGTTTTCGTCGGTTGACTAAAGAAAACGATACTATTCAAGAAAATAGCAATGAAGGAGCTTCTGAAAGCACTGCATCAAACTCAGGCGTTAATGTTAAAACAAGTAGGATCGCATATTTGAAAAATAACTTTAAAACATGGCTTGCTACATTACCTAAAGTACCTAGTCATTATTGTCGATCAAGTTCAAAGATAATTCATGTTGAATCGACTTTTCGGTCTGAACTCCACATGTATGCAATTTTTAAGGAATGGTGTACTGAAATGGGGTACAGGGCTACTTCTAGAAAGACTTTTTCGAAGGTGTTAAAAGAAAAAAATATTGGCATTCATCATCCACGCAAAGATCAATGTGACACGTGTTGTAGCCATAATACGAGCAATATTTCTCAAGAAGAATATGATAGGCACATAGCAAAGAAAAAAGAAGCCTATAGTGTCAAAAAGAATGCCATAGCTAGTGCAAACGAAAAGAATGTGGTTATAACAGTAGACGGGCAAAGTATTTTGCTTGCCCCAAGGTTATTAACAAGTGCCCTGTATTACAAGTTACAGTTACAGTGCCGTAACTTCACTGTTTACGACGTTTCCTCTAAAAATTGGACCATTTATTTTTGGCACGAAGCAAATGGCAATGTTAATGCTAATGAATTCATATCTTGTTTAATAGATTACTGTGAAAATTTGCCAACTGCAATTGAATGCATTATTATTATTTCTGATGGATGTGGACATCAAAATAGAAATCGAATTTTGTCGAATGACATAAGTGATTTGGCAACAACTCTATCTAGAGAAAGAACAACCATGGTGGAGGTGGATAACGTTTACTCCACAATTGAACAATAGTACATAAAACCACCAATACACACTCCCAGCGACTACATAACCCAGATAAAACAAGCTCGACCGAAAAAACCCTACGCGTTCAAAGTGCTTCATTATGATTTTTTTTAAATTTTAGAAGGGAGATCCGGTGGTAGTTGATATTAGAGTTCTTAAATATTTACTTGATGGGTCCATACTTTATAGGTTGAGACATGTTGATGAATGGTTCTTGCTTAAACAGCGAAAAAGTAAGCAAAGGAAGGGCTTTGTATACCCAAACCGATTATACACAGGCCCATTAAAATAACTGAAAGCAAGTTTAAACATTTGCAGAAATTGAAAATACTCGTAGTTATTGATCGGGAGTACCATCCTTTCTAAGAGGCTCTGCAATTTAATTCGGGTACTTAATGGTTTATCGGGCTTAGAAGTAATTTATGTGTTCCTAATATTTCTTTTGTTTTCTTACGTATGTTCAACCATTGTAATAAGCTATAAAAAAAATTGAAAATAATGTGTTTTTAGTCTCGATTCCTAAATATCTTTTACATCAAAAGCTTTAATGTGACACAAAACGCGCAACCAAAATCTCTTGTGTGTCGCTTTGAATCGTTTTTAATTTTTTTACTACCATATTACTTTTTAATTAAAATGACAATGGCAAAGAAAAAAACAAAATCCTCTAGTTTTCACTTGATTTTTAGGTTGTAGTCAATTTCCTTAATTTTTTTTTCAGTAGACGGTTATTATCGATTATCTCGAAAAAATGAATTTTACACATGAGAGGTCTTAAAGTCGCAACGACGATGGGTTACACCCTCAATCTTTCGACAAACATCACAATTTAGAGATTCAGTCTTTTTCATAAGATATGCGAAGCCATTAAATGCAATGTGCCCAGACCGAAGCTGAAAAGCCATGATAATTATGCATCTATTCATACACGTATTTACGAACCATGGTACACGTAGAGGCTGATTTTGGATTATTTTGTACCAAATTCCTTTTACGTTGCTTAGAGTATTGAAATGTTGCTTCCAATTGGCATGACATTTTAATTTAGCTATCGACAATAATTCAGTGTAGTGTGGTTTTATGTTGATTCTTATCCCCTCCTATCCCATTCTTTGCCAAACGATCAGCCTATATAGATGAAACTATACTAATATTATAAAGCTGAAGAGTTTGTTTGTTTGAACGCGCAAATCTCAGGAACTACTGGTTTGAATTGTAAAATTCTTTTTATGTTGGATAGTTCATTTATTGAGGAAACCTATAGGCTATATTTTTTGTTTGAACGCGCTAATCTCAGGAACTACTGGTTCGAATTGAAAAATTCTTTTTGAGTTGGATAGTCCATTCATCGAGGAAGGCTATAGGCTATTACTACACCACGCTACGACCAATAGGAGCGCAGCATCAATGAAAAATGTTGCAAAAACGGGAAAAATTATTCGTTTTGAGAGCTTCCGTCGCGCGCGCTGCGTAAACGGTTGATGGTAAGCAAAAATCATGTATTGCGGAATTGTTGCCCTTTAAAAATTCTAACCGAAAGTCCGCGACAGCATATGTGTATCTTAAGGTTGACTTACTATAACCTTTTTTATGGCAATCAAATTTGTTCTAACATGATGCACTATTTGCGAAGATGTTTTTTAAACATGATTTTAATCCTCATCAAATTAAATACGTTAATTGTCTTAAGCATTTCATGCATATTATAATTGCCCTTAACACAATTCAATTTAAATTAATATCTTAGCAGTTTTTATGAAATATAAAAACTATAGCAGAAGAAAATAAATTCGCTGTGTGCCTCTGTTCATTATCTTTTTACCTCCAAACCACGCAATGGACTTTGATACGGTTTTCAGTAATATCTTATTATCTTATAATCTATATAATTTTAGAAATACTTATTATAAAGCTGAAGAGTTGGTTTGTTTGTTTGTTTGAACGCGCTAATCTCTGAAACTACCAGTTGAATTTGAAAAATTCTCTTTGACTTTGATACCCCAAATTTAGCGGAGCGTTATAGGCTGTAAATATAAAATCGAACTGTCTGTCTATTCGAGTAAATCTCCAAAACGGCTTAACCGATTTTGATCAAACTTTACACATATAGAAAGGAAATAAGGAATAAAGGAAATATAGTAAAAAGTGACTTACACAACTTTTTGTATGTCTGTCTGTACGTCCATATGCGTAAACCGATTTTAATGAAACATCACAAGTATGAAAAGAAGGTGGTCAAAACTAACATACGTTACATTTTGTCCGTCTGTCTTTCTGTACGTGTATCTGTCTATTCGAGCTAATCTCCAAAACGGCTAAACAGATTTTAAGGAAACTTTGCAGACGGGAAAGAAAGTTGTCAAGAGTGACATAAGTTACTTTTTGTCCGGCTGTCTGTACGTCTATGTGTCTATTCGAGCTAATTTCCAAAACGGCTGAACAGATTTTAATGAAACTTTGTAGACGTGAAAGAAGGTTGTTAAGAGTGTCATAAGCTACTTTTTGTGTTTGTCTGTCTATCTGTCTTTCGTTTGTCCTTACTGATCTATCAACGTACAGCCGAAACTACTAAGTCTATGAAGCTTAAATTCGAAACATAGGTTTACTTTATAACGTGAGCATTAAGTTAAGAAAGGTTTTTTTTAAAATTTCAAACTTAAGGGTGGGAATGGAGGGACTTAAATATTGACGTGTTCAGGGTTTTTAGATTTCCACATTTTAAGGGTGGGAAACGGGAGATGAAAAATTGTATCGGTTTTTTAAAGGGTGGGAGGGGAAAGAAGATTGAAAGTTTGAATAGGTGTAACCAAAATTGGTTCCAGCAAAAAGTACGTATAATTATTATAGCTAATAATCCTACATGTGATGGTATTCATTGAAGAGACAGTCTTTTACCAGCTTCACTAAGATTTTTTATCAGGTTCAGAATTGTCTACGCAATTGGACACCTTGCCCTCCGGCAGGGTTATTATCTAAGCAGGAATCGATTGCGAATTGGAAATAATTTTGAAATAATATCTGTCAAACTCGATTTCGTATTACGTAGCGCAAAATAATTTGGTATCGATGGTGCTGCTGCCATTGCGAATCGGTGAACTAAAATGACATTACAATTTCATCGTAATTTCATTGTAAGTATGAATTTGACATATTATCTAATTACCTAAGGCATAAAACGAATTCGATTTCATAATCATTCTAAAATTCAAATTTCTGAAGAGGACTACTCAAGAGTGATTTTTAGGTGATTTGCAAACGATTTTTGTGATAACGTTTTTGGAAATAGTACCAGATATTTTTAAAAAATACATTTATTAGGACCTGCTATTGTAAAAAGCTTTGCCGAACGCATAAGTTATTGTTGTTTCATCTAGAAAATGGCACGAGCTTTAATGATAATGGGATAATGGGATAACGTTTGTGCAACTGGAGACAGTAATGGCTAATTATGCCACTGCCACATAATGAGAGTCATTTTATAATACAGGAATGAATAAAAATATTTATTACATTTTATCAATAGTTTTATTTAAAATTCTAATTAAAGTTTCTTGGGCCTGGGCCACAGTTCTCGCGGCTTCAGCGCTTATTAAGGCAGCATCAGCCATTATTTTCATAGCGTCTGCCAATTTTTTTCTTCAGATCTAACCCTGCGTTCTTCAAGTTCCAGAACCCACGATTCAACTCTTCTCTTTTTTTGGCCCGGGCGCTTGGGATCTTGAAATTCTGGCAGAGGAACTGGTTGCGGGTCATCTGTAAAAGAGTATATTTAAAACCATATTTACATACAACAAATGAAATGTTAATTCCAAGCAAGCAATGTTTACACTAAAAATCTTCTATTGAAATTAACAATATTTTTTTAATATCAGTAATCTTAATAAAGGCAATTTTCAAGGATATATTAATATATACAAATATAGTGATTAAGCCTTTTAAATCAATTATACTTGTCACCTCGTATTTGATCACCTTTTAGCTGTTGTTTCTGATTTGATATACTAATACATGTATGCGCTTAAACTTTGTATGACAATAATGTCCAAAATTTGAAGATTCAATTGGTTCACATTCTGTCATAGGTTTGATTCACCATTAAAAACTACTCAAAAAAAAAACACCCTCATCATAGCACCATACATACACCACCATAGCACTTAACTACTTTTTTTAGTAAGCTTTTTGCTCAGGATTGTTGATAAAACTTACTTTCTATGCATGGTTCCTCTCGGACTGGGACAGCGTCATTTTTGGTTGATTGGACTTCTATAAACAGTAAAAATATAATATAAATATTTATATATAAGAAAACATAAATATTTATATTTTCTTTGAGCAAATGCAACGTTGGTTGTTTTGAAACATTTGAATTAAATTGTTTTCTGTATTTAATGGTACAATCAAAATATTATGACAGAAATACATATTTTAAAGTATTTGTACCTTAGAACAATTGAAATTTACATATCAATAATTGATATCCCAATACATTAATCTGATATCAAACACTATACCTGAAATTATGCTCTCCATCGCATCAGCATCGAACTGTAACAAAATATTTGCATTTGATTTTGATGGCTGTAGCGAATGTGGAGAAAGAGAAAGAGAAAATTATTGAATAGAAAAAAATTATCACAAATCAGATACAAAAAATTAAATTATCACAAATTAGATGTTTTAATATTTTTTATTAATACTTACTTTAAAATAATGTAGATGTGGGATAGATTTCCTTCTTTATTTTATAACTGTTTATAATGGTATAAAACGTAAAATTCAAATAATCACACAACAGTAATCACTATTGTTTACGATTCTTGCCACCGATTTCAGTGGCGCTTGTTTCTATGCGATCGAAACATCGATAAAATTACGATGAAATCAGGAATGATTTGTTTAGGTAATACGAATTTTCAATTTCACGCAAATTCGATTTGCAAATCGGTTCGAAATCGAAATCGATTTCTGTATTTAGTTAATAAGCCTGCCGAAGCACATCGAGCAATATGCTGCAATGCACAAAGATTTCTTACAAACATTTTGTTTTACATATTATATCTTAAAATTTTTTTTTTCACTTAAACTCAGCACAGGTTCTGGCAGTTATAACAACGTATAGACAGACCCACAAACTATTTATTGACCTTACACAAATCTAGATTGTGGCTGTACTAGTTTATTTTTTATCCTCGTATTGAAAGAATGTCTATCACTGATTTTTGTATGAGCATGCCTATTTTTCCTTGCATGCATGATATTTTCATAATTGGCATGGTACCGTCATTATATTTACTTCTTTGAAAAACTCTCTAAATGAATCGCAATTTCTAAGGTTGTAAATAGACCCTATTGCTCGTTTTTGCAATACAAATACAGATTCCATGTCTGCTGCTTTACCCCACAGTAAAATTCCATATGACATTATACTGTGGAAGTAGCTGAAGTAGACCATACGCGCAGTGGCCACATCAGCAAGCTTTCTAATTTTTCTCACTGCATTGGCAGCCGAACCAAGCCTACTTGTCAATGCCGCAATATGGGGACCCCGTTGTAGCTTAGAGTCTAGTGTTATTCCTAGGAAGATTGTGGTATTTACTAGCTCCAAGATTTCATTATTTAGAGTCAGGTTTTTTGATGCTATGCTTTTAGATAAAGAGAAATTTATACATTTGGTCTTTTTTGGGTTTAGTACCAAGTTATTTATAGATATTTATTATAAGATTGATTGATTAGTATTTTAAATTGAAATTGTGAAATATCCCAAATTTTCTTTTTACAGTTTTTGAAGGATTACGAGCCCCAAGTTAGTTTAAGTCCATCATATGTGAATCTGACGGAATGCCAGTACATGTGGCCCTATTGTACTCAACCCTTATATCACAGCGGCCAACCTACAATAGTCAATGTGACTGTTATAAATGGACTTGGTGTTTCTGGACGAGTGGTTAGTTATTTATTTACCTTTTTATTTGCATTTATTTTATATAATAACACTAGCGGCCCGTCCCTGCTTCGCACGGGTAGTATTCGTTTCTCATAAGAATCACTTTTTTTATCTCAGTCTTGTCTCATTCCCGTTCTTCCTTTCATTTTTTCGTTCCCATCGCAAAAATACTTTATTATTTCTGTTCTTGGCCCTAGTGTAGCTTCGTTTTCGTTTCCATTCTCATCAAAAATAACTTTTTTATCTCCGTCTTAACTCATTCCCGTTCTTCCCTTTCCCGTTTTTGTTCCCATCGCATAAATATTTTATCGTTTCCGTTCCTGGCCCTGGTCTCATTTCCTTTTTGTTTCCATTCTCATCAAGTACAACTTTTTTATTTCAGTCTTAACTCTTTCCCGTTCTTCCCTTTCCCGTTTTCGTTCCCGTAACACAAATATTTATCGTTTCAACAATTTCTGTCAGTCTTAATTAAATAAATTACACTTTTGCGAAATAATATTTAGTTATGCAATTATTAAATTACTAAAATGGCTATTAAAAAATAAGGGTTGATCGTAGAAGGGTGAAAATTGAGGATTGTATGTATTTTTGTATGTTGTATCATAAAAAAATAGAAATTAAAAATTTTGTCTAAAAAAAAAAATATTTAGGGGTGGACTACCCCTAACATTTAGGGGGATGAAAAATAGATGTTGGCCGATTCTCATAGATACCGGATAAGCACAAAAAATTTCATCGAAATCGGTCTAGCCGTTTCGGAGGAGTATGGCAACGAAAACTGTGATTACTGAAATGGCTATTAAAAAATAAGGGTTGATCGTAGAAGAGTGAAAATTGAGGATTGTATGTATTTTTGTATGTTGTATCATAAAAAAATAGAAATTAAAAATTTTGTCTAAAAAAAAAAAAAAAATTTAGGGGTGGACTACCCCTAACATTTAGGGGGATGAAAAATAGATGTTGGCCGATTCTCATAGATACCGGATAAGCACAAAAAATTTCATTGAAATCGGTCAAGCCGTTTCGGAGGAGTATGGCAACGAAAACTGTGACACGAGAATTTTATATATTAGATGTATATAGCTGTCCGCCTGCGTGGTCTATACAATGGTACCCGGACTGCTATTATTTAATACTTATTAAAAAATATAATTATTAAATAATGTAATTATTAAATAATAATAATACTATTTTAATATATGATTATAATATTATGATTATATCATATTATTTTAATAATGAATATAAAGAAAATATTGATTTAAGAGAGTGGCGCTGGGAAACTAAAGGTTTGGAATTATATGTTTTATTATGTTAGACATTAAATTTATTGAAAAAGAAAGGGAATGCGTTTGAATATAATTATATTTAACACCTCCGTGTGATCAGGGAGTCTGAAACTAGGACCCCGGATTATGTTTTTCCATATAGTAGCAAAGTTGACAGCAGTAGTAAGTGCAATACAGTGTCAGATTGAAGTATGAAGTTAAGACGATCGCTAAACGGATCCGGGTCATGATCTTGGTTTAGAGTCGTCAGTTGTTTCGCCCGCGCTTTATAGTTTATATATGAAGAAAACTCCGTCAAACTTTTTGTGT